>JANHJO010003419.1:51650-61743 GCA_032468235.1 Pseudoxyrhopus heterurus | reverse complement strand
CCTTGAGCCTGGTGGGATTCGAACTGCTAAATTGCAGGCAGCTGGGAGCTGAATATTTAATTACAAAGTACAGCGTTCTTAACCTCTGCACCACTTAAGGCTTGAAAAGAAAGTTTCTTTGAAACCGACTTCCATATAGATTTCATTTTAACAATATAAAGGTGATTTGGCATTGCCTTTTACATTTGTTCTTAAATCTCTACCCCACAGTACATATCTGAAATACTGGTCTGACCCTATTTAGCTTTTCAAGATCTTTCAATGATAAAGGGGTGCGACCATCTGGGCTAAGTCAAATATAATTCCTTCCCATATATTAAACATTTTTCACATTAAATAATGCCAAGTTCTGGGAATTTTTTAAGCAGCTTTGGTAGCACAACCTAGTTTAATCTTATATCTGAAAAAAAAGACTATTAAATATACATGAAAATCTATGTTCTTACCTTACCAGCAGCAGAAAAAAAATGATTTTCAAATGAGGCTTTAATATACTGGGACCTTTAGGGTGAAGCATTAGGGGAAAAAAATCTTTTGAATCTTTTGAATCAAAGGAGTAATGAATGTTTTTGGGGAAAAAATCTTTATGCGTATTTTTTCCCAGATGGCTCCAGAGAAAAGGGACTCAATAGGCAGCATATTTGAAGCCAATTTAGTTTCCTTCCCCCCTAATATACTCCAAAGGCAGATAAAATGGCTAAGCATTTTGCAAGGTCTTTATGAAATTGCTGTTGCATAGGACAGCACGATTAAGTCATATACAGCATATGTATTGATTTTCCTTGTTTTCTGTCTTATACCTTTTTAATGAATAAAGTTTAATGAATATAGTTTAATGATGATAAGGTATGTTCTGCGTACATTTTATTATCCAGAACAAAAACACACTTTAGTTAGGTAGCGTGAGACATAAATTGGAAAGTTTCTCTGACAGTCTGTAATTAAACGTCATAGGACTGTAATGAGAATCGTATTCTAAGAGATGAAACATTTCTTGCTTTCCTTTCCCTTTCCAGGCTCTCAGGCTTACACAATAGAGTTGTTAGATGGATGGGCATAGAGTTGGGCAACTATATCAACTTGATGACCTCTGGACCTCAACTCCCTGATCCAGGAAGTTCAAGTCCATTGGACATAAAGTTGACATTGTTGCCTACCCTTGGACTGGCAAATGCACAGTGGATCCATAATAGCTTCCTCAGTATCAAGTAAATTCACGCCCAAACAAAAGAACAAACATTTGTTTGTTTGTTTGGTTAGTTAGTTAGTTAGTTAGTTAATTAGTGCTTCTAGGCTACTCTTGTCCCCCAAGGAGCTTTCAAAATGCAAGAACAACAACATGGGGGGAAAAGTGGAGCAAACCAAATCAATTCACATGTTCTCATTTGGTGATCCAATGAATGTTGGATTACACTTGGCATTTTTCAAGGGAGCCAGATCTATAGCACAAACACAAGTGCATTTAGGTTTCTAAGTTTGGTACATATTTGACATCCAGACAGACATTGTCCTGGGAATAGAGTAGAGTAGAGTGGCCTCCGCCTTCCACTCATAAACCAAATATATTCCATGTTAATTGTATTCTTGGCTTTGCCCAGATTGGTTTAGGGTAAGTTTTTTATTTATTTATTTATTATTATTAGGTTTTTATTCTGACTTTATTATTTTATAAGTAACTCAAGGTGGTGAACATATCAATACCCTTTCCTATTTTCCCCCAATAAGAAGTCTGTGAGGTGGGTTCGGCTGAGAGAGAGTTACTGGCCCAAAGTTACCCAGCCAACTCTCATGGGTAAGGTGAGACTAAAACAATAGCACTGTATTTATATACCGCCTATCAGGGCTTGCAACCCTCTCTAAGCGGTTTACAATATCAGCATATTGCTCCCAACAATCTGGGTTCTCATTTTACCTACCTCAGAAGGATGGAAGGCTGAGTCAACCTTGGAGCTGGTGGGATTCGATCAGCCAAACTGCTGATCTGCAGTACTGTGTTCTAACCACTGAGCCACCGCTGCTCCTTTATCTCCTGATCAGAGTTCCCCAAACTTTCTGGCTTTGAGGACTGGCATGTGGGGGGAGGAAGAGAGCTGCAGGCATGTGCACCCAGCGCTTGCACTTGCTTATGCGAGTGGAAATATGCACATGTGGACACACTTTCCTGCTGCTTCAGGTGGCCCAGGTTTGAACTGGGCAGTAGCCTGGAGGTTGGGGACCCCTGTTTCAGATGACAAATCCACACTTTCTACTTAGCCCATCATCAATATAAACTCCTTGCTGGTTCCTTCCACTCCCAGCCCATGTTTTCCAGCTTCAGTTTAAAATTTCAGATTTTTAAACTTGTGAAGGCCAAAAATCTCCAGTGTTCAATTCTGATCTAGCAACACGTTTGCACCAGATTAGACTGCATGCAGAATAACCCAGAGCCATGCTGGGCAGCTATCTGAGTTTTTCCTGTTTTATGTTGTGTTCTGTCATCTGAATTGTTGTGGTCGTGGATGAGAGAAGCCCAATGAAGTTGGACACATAGCAGGAATTATTAATATGATTTGTTTTCTATTTGCATCTTGAAAAACATTATATTTTGCCAAGAGTGTTCAACTGTTCAGACCAGACCTATTTTGTGGGATTTGAAGTTAATAGGATGCTGTATATCTGAAGAATTATGAAATCAGATGACAGGCAATTGCCAATTAAGACATTCTCACGTCTTGTTTATTTATTGATACACAATAATTATGAGTATACTTTTATTGCTAGGTAAATTGATTCAACTTAATTCAGAAACATCAGATTCTATTCAGTCAGTGCTCTTTTCTCAGCATCCATCATTATTTAGCACTTGAAATTTGTTCCAGGGCACCAGTCCTGCCACATACCTTATTTAAATGATGAATATGGCCCTTCAAAAAGCAGCTGCTATTGAGACACTAAACTTGAATGGCTTTTATATACATATTATGTTGGCATCATCCTAGCACCTGGTCTAATGTCACTTGATCTGGAAAAGAATACATGAGCAAGAAACCTATGACCGCTAAGAGTTAAAGGATCATAATGGTAGTACACTAACTATTTTTCTCTGTTATAATTAAAATTCATGACCAGTATCTTACCTTCATTTACTGAATTCATGTAAGATGACTTTATGCAAATAGGTTGCTGATGGGAACTTCAGATAAAGAAAAATGCTTTTCTTCCAAATGTGTTCCATAGTAAATAATCTATGAAATGATCTAATATTAACCAATCCAACACCTTGATTGTATGGGTGATCACATAAAATACATTTATTTATTTATTTATTTTGTTTATTTTATTACAGAGCTTTTAAGACACTCCAATCTGCTTACTTTGAGTAGACACAACTCTCTAATTCATAACTGGGATTAAAATCATACAATCAGGTAAAAACAGAGATAATTATTCCTATGAAACCAGAAGTGGTGGATAGAAATAGCAACAGTAATAAAGGGATCCAATCTCATGATCAAGACACAATTAGAGCAAAGCTGCCTCGCTGACTTGGTGGAACAAACAAGTTTTTATCAGCTTCCTGAAAGCCAGAATGAAAGCACTGATCATGTATCTGGGGAAGTGCTATTCCAGAGGGTGGAGGCAGCAACTGAAAAACCTCAAACCAAGAAAATATTTCAAGTTGACAACTAGCTCTTTGAATTTTACCTGTAAGCCAACTGATAACCATTGCAACCCTTGTAGTACAAATATTATATGGGAATCTTGTCCCATACCCATCAGCTGAAGCTGCCAAATGCTCTTCAAAGACAGGTCTACACCGTATATCGACTAGTACATTCAAGAGGTAATTAAGGTAATGTGTAATGCCTGTTCTTCTGTGAAATGTTGCAATTTGCACTCAAAACGGATATGTACATTTACCTTCTTGATCGCAGCAACCTCAAGCAAGAGCTATAAGTCTAAAAAGACCTCCAAACTGCAAATCATTTCCACCTAAGAGATTGCAATCCTGTTTATAGTTAACAAAAGAATTTCACTGTGAACAAATGACATTTAAAGTTTCAGTACTGCTAGAATTCAGATTCATCTTTTTTTCTCCACCCAGACTTAGACAATGTCCAGGAATCCAGACAACAATACTTGAAATCCTGGTTTAAAATATATATAGTTGGTGTCCTCAACATGCTCATCATACCTAACCACACACTGAAGATCTTGCCCAGGGACTTCATGTAATGTTGAAAAGGAGCAGAGAGAGTATCAAGCCCTGAGGCCATTTAGTAAGAGAACCTGTACCATCCCATACAACTAAGAACTATGGTAACACAGTGCCTTTCCTTCTAATTCTCAGAGGCAGTTCAAAATGATACTGCCTGTTAGTGAAGGCTACTGAGAAATCAAGCAGGATCAAAACGTTTTCCCTATTCTTCCAATCCAACCAGAGTAATAGCAATAGCAATAGCAATAGTGCTGTATATATATACCACCTATCAGGGCTTGCAACCCTCTCTAAGTGGTTTACAATAGCAACATATTGCCCCCAACAATCTGAGTTCTCAGTAAGCATCAACAATGATGTCTCCAACCTGAACCAAGGACTGAAACCAGTATAAAATGGGTCCAGATAATTTGTTTCTTCCAAATTCTCTGCAATTGCAATTCAATCACTTTCTCCATAAAATTCCATAGAAAGGGGAATTACAGACAGGTATATCCAGTTTGAGCTATTGTTTCTTGAAGACATAGTCCATCATTGACTCTTTTAAAGAAAAAAATAACCCTCTCTTTATCAAGGGGGTGCTTTACCACCAGCCTGACCCAGCTGCCTATTACTTAGAGATTTTCATCAATCAGGAGGAGCAGATCTTTTTATTTATTTCTTGCGTAATCTTTTTTAAAATTCTCTCTTTTGAATGTTGTGTAAATGTGGTTTATCTCTATGTGCCTATTGATGGCTGATTTGTCTGAATGCCAACTTCTGGGAATTAATTATGTAATTGTCTTCATGTCTTCAGAAGACACATCGGAAGATACAATGAAAATTATTTAGTCTCACTAAACCCAGACACAGAATAAGCTAAATCTAAAAATGTTAGGGAATTCCTAAGTCTCACAACCTAGGGACAGACTCAACTATTGTTTCAACATTAAGCATCCTAGAATAAGCTAAATCTAAAAATACTAGGGAATTCCTAAGACTAAAATGGCTAATACATCCATCAGCATTAGCAGGGCATGCAATTGTATGTTTACAAGGAGCAAATCCCATACTCACTAGCACTGCTGATGTTACCTGGTCGAGTAATGAATACCTGCAAGCAAAGAATCTAGCTCAGAGGAGAAAGGACTCTTTCTATATGGTTACAAAGCAGCATATGTACTGGTTGATGCATGCAGCCATAGCAACCATAGAATTCAAGCAACATCCATTGTCATGGACCTTCTGTTAGGACCAATACTGTTCAGAGCAGTAATGGTTGAGCCATTGGCTCACCTTCTCCTCTCCTATCTTTGCTAAACTATCCTGGGTTATCTTACCATGTCGAAACAAAGCTAACACCAGTGAAATGCAAAATGCTCCACTTTTTCATGCTGCAGTTTTTCAGGTAAGGTGAACATTTCCTCCTTTTTTTCTGAGCAAGTTCTTGTCGGTCTCTTCAGTCTTCAGTCACTTCAAACCACATTCCAATAGTGCCTTGGCAACATTTCCCCTCAATTTGTCACTTCTATTCACTTTGATATTCCAAAAGCTTTTTAGTGAATATTACCTCACACATAGACAATCTTCTTACCTTAAGAAGAAAAGAATAAAAAAATAAAAGGGTCTACAATATTTCAATGACATTGTTTGATTCTAGATTCAAAAGCCTTAAGGAGGTGTATGTTTAAAAAATTGTTTATAAAATATATTCCTATAGAATATGAATATCAATTTAATCATGACAATAATACTTTTTCATGGATTTCAGTTGAGTCTACTGTAAAATTGACAAATTCTGGATCCTGTTTATGGACTGAAGCATCTTCATGGAAAATGAACTTGTCACTTTATAGAACTTTTATTTGAGATTCTCATACGTTATTGAATTACAACTGCTTTGGGAAAACAGTGAAACCAAATCAAATTAAAACCTGTATTTTCATCCTTTAACCTGAAAAGCACTACAGTAAAAGTAAATAAACCTATAATTATTAATACAACTAAAATTTAAATATAATAACATATAATACAATGATATGATATAAAAATAAATTCATATAGTAACATTATTACAGGTAACAGTTGCAATCACCAAAATGTGTACTAATCTTGAATCATAAGTAAGATAGATATTACTAATGATAGCACAAAATCGGGCAATGTGGGAAAATATGACAGGTCTTAATCAGACAAGTGACAGATAGCTCTCTACCAGGATAGTTCTTTTAAATGGGATGGTTATGCAGTATGTCTTCCAAGATTTCTTTTAAAGAGAGCAACAAAGGCACTCAGGCTGCTGAAGAGGAATGTTTTTATATGCACTGGTAGGACTGCAGAGGAAAGTGCATCCAACCTGGCCAAGGTGAAGCCAATTTGAAGCCTCAGCAATATTTCAGAATTAGTATTCAGGAGAGATAAGAAGAGATAAGATGATAGCACAAGACCATTTAAGAAAAATCCATAAACTGTGGAGTTGGATAGTAGGCTTAGACTACCTCACTATCCCAGAATAGTTACTTAAGATAACTCCTAGAATTTTCAAATGCTAATGGACAGAAGTTTCCAAAGGACCAAGATCTGCTGTTAGCTCTTGTTAGCCAGGTTGATGCAAAATAGTTTCTGAGAGCAGTGGAGCTAGAACCCCAGGGAGAGGGTAATATAATAATAACCAAAAATTAAAGAGCTAGAACAAAGCTCTGGCACCCACAGAAACCAAAGTTTCTAACCATAAGACAGCATGGTGCCTAGAGTGATGGTGCCATCCCTGCTAATGTTCCCAGAAGCATTTAACTGATTGTTATTGAATACATGTGCCAGACTAACAAGGTCTTTGTTTTCATTCAGAAAAGCCCTTATACTATATTCATATTTTTCTTTATCCTGATTGCTACCTGACTGCATTTGTTTTGGTAATTAAATATTGAGTTGACTATTTATCTTGGAATAAAAGAATTTTCCCCCTTCCACTTCAGGTCTATTGCAGAGAGCTATACTTGACAAAGTTATAATCCAATCTGAGATTTCATTTTATTGCAGCTTTATTATTATTGCTTCAGCTTGCATTCCAGGTTTTAAAGTTACATTGTGCTATTCTCCTAAGCACCACTTTTCAATGCTACATTGTTGTTAAAAATGAATTATTCTTGCTGGTGTTTACATGGCTTGAAATAAATGCATCTTCATTTTTATTTTTATACTTAAAACACGTTCTGGCTTTTAGAAAAGTTCAGGGTAGCTTTACGAGAGATCCTTAGTGGTCACATGTTTAGATCTATACATGGAAGTGCTATTCATTATGATTGCTGCAGTAAACACTATTGTCACACTTAGGCTGTTAAGTAGCAAATACATGTTGCAGAGCTATTGTATGCTATTTCTGTAAAGAGGTGTTTGTGAACCTTTAAAAGACACCATTTTCCTTCATACTGAATTTATAAATTCTTTGCAGAATCAAGAATTCATTTAGAAGAAAAATGTATATATTCATACCTAATTTAGAATGCATGTCTCTTTCCTATATTTTAACTCTTTTATTATAAAAATAATTTATAACAGGAAATAATATTTTAACAATAATTTTGGCTAAAGATCCTCATAAGATCTATTCTTTCAACAGCTGCTTTTATCTTATTTTGATAAACTGCCATATTTTGATTATATTTCTATTCTTCTGAATTTTGGGAAAGACATTTAGGACATTGAGTTCAACCTTTTCCTATGAAGACATGAAATCCATTATGCTGGGACCTGCATTCTTGCATGCTAGAGAACCTTCCATCTGAAATCCTTTCAGGTTTTTGAAAAGTACCCCCATACCACAACTGCCATAAAATCTTTTCTCAGCAAGCCGATTTCTACCAATTCTACCAATCTTTCTTAGTAAGCCAATTTCTATTACTTGATCAGCTTCATATCATCTCTTCTCTAAGCCTCTTCCAGTTTTTCTTAGACTCGTTAAGATATGATGCCCCGAACTGGGCTTTAAAACCTGGGGTCTAAATTAAACAGTCTATCCCTTGACTACTAAGTTCCTGCTTGGTTTTTCATTCCCCTTTTTCATTCAGAATATCTTTATATCTTACAATTTTTTCCATATTAATAACATTAGGTTGTATCGATACTTCCATTGTGGAAAGCCAGACTGGTATTTTCAAATAGTGTTGTTCTTTAATTTTAAGCCATACTGATAACAATACATTTCTAACATAATGTATTTTAAAATAGCTATATATCTTATTCTTCTCATCAGTGGTGGGATTCAATTTTTTTTACTATTGGTTCTGTGGGCATGGTTTGATGGGCGTGGCTATGCAGTTGGCAATCAGAGGTGGTATTTGCTGGCTCTCCAATGCAATCAAAATTATCGCTACCAGTTCTCCCAAACCTGTCAGAACTGGCTGAATACCACCTCTGCTTCCCATACCATAAAAAGGCAGCCAACCTAGGTGAAGGCTGTGTCCTTTGGTCCAGTTTCTAATGGGTCTTCTAGTATAAATGCCAAGTCATCTGCAAACCCCTGTAGCTTGTATTTCTCTTTTTTTATTTACATTCCTTTTATTTCTTCATCTTGTTGAATATTTCTGGCTAACACTTCCAAAGTCAGTATAAATAGCAAAGGAGACAGTGGACATCCCTGTCTAGTGCCTTTTTTTATATCAAATTTCTCTGTCATGTTCGCATTTACCATCACTTTAGCTGATTGTTTGTGATGTATTGCTTTAATCATATTAATAAATCTCTCTCCAAAGTCCATATATTTAAATTGTAATAACATCAATTGCCAATTAATGTTATCAAATGCTTTCTATGCATCTAGGAAAATCAATGCCATTTGTTTTCCAGGATGTGTTTCATAATATTCCAATGTGTTTAAAATCATTCTCATGTTATTTTTAGTCTGCCGCTTTGGCAAAAATCCAATCTGATCTAAATGTATACATTCATTCAAAACCCTTTTTAACCTCTCTGCTATTATCAAAGCATATATTTTATAATCCACATTCAATAAAGATATTGGGCTATAATTCTTTATCTGCATTAAATCTGAATCATCTTTCAGTATAAGAGAAATATTTGTTTCCGCCCATGAATTTTGTATTTTTGCTTCTAGAGAACTTCATTATAAACTTCCAACATCACTGGGCCTAATGTATCTTGTAATTGTTTATAAAATTCTGCCGGTAGCCCATTGGGCCCTGGTGTTTTATTATTCTTTTGTCTCTTAATTGCTTCTGTCAATTCCATCATAGTTATTTGTTCATTCAACATGGCGTTAACTATTTCAGGTACTTTAGGGAATTCAGATGGTTCCAAATATTGTTGTATTTTATTTCCTGGAATAAAATACATATAGTTTTTCATAATACGCTTTTATTTTATTTTTTTTATCCTCATTCTGATAATAAAGGGTCCCTTTCTCATGTATTAATCGATGTATCATTTTTTCCCCTCTCTTTTTTCAGTTTATATGCCTGGTTTGTTTGCATTTTCAAAAAAAGTTTTGCTTTACACTTTTGTTTTTTTTGTGCTAGTTCATCTTTTTCCAATAGATTCATTTTATGTTTTATTAGATCTATTTGATTTTTCAATTTCTTTTTTTCGTGGTTTTTTCTGTAGTTCTGATTCTAATCTTTTATGTTCTTCTTCTAACATTTTCTTATTTTGTATCTTCTTGTTGTTTTTCTTCCCCATGTAGGTTATGACTAGTTTCCGGGTATACGCTTTAGCAGTATCCCATACAGTTTGCAAGGAAGTCTCTTCTTTCCTGTTCTCTTTGAAAAAAAAAGTCCAGTTCTTTTTCTATATTTTCTATAAATTCTTTATCTTGCAATATTGCTTGGTTCAATGTCCATCTCAGTTTTCTTTTTTGTCCTTTCCATACAACTTTTATCGGATTATGATATGCCAAAACAT
>JANHJO010003419.1:0-11462 GCA_032468235.1 Pseudoxyrhopus heterurus | reverse complement strand
TTGCAGGTTTTGGGTTTGCTAGTCTAGAGAAAAGCAGGGCTAAGGGGGACATGATAGCAGTATTCCAGGATTTGAGATGTTGCCACAGAGAAAGTCAATTTATTTTCCAGAGACCAGAAACAATGGATGGAAATTAATCAAGGAGAGAAGCAACCTGGAATTGAGGAGAAATTTCCTAACAGTGAGGACAATTAACTAGCTTGCCTTCAGTCATTGTGGGTGCTTCATCACTGGGGGGTTTTAAGAAGAGACTAGACAATCACTTGTCTGAAATGGTATAAGATCTCCTGTTTGAGGAGGGGGCTGGGCTAGAAGACCTCCAAGGTCCCTTCCAGCTCTATTCTGATAATTTCAGAATGACTATCATGCAGGAATCTTGAGAAATATAAAATTAACTTTTAATGACTATAATGTATTTAATTGCATGTTTCTCACATGCTACATGAGTTCAACAGGGCCAAGTGCATTGATGGATTTAGTTGCCCTGAAACTGTTTTTCCATTGTGGCAATGTTCTACTTAAACTTTTCTCTATGTTCATTTAGATTTTTGGGAAAGAAGTCCAAGAATGAATGCAGAAAATGAATCTTCAGTTACATGTTGCACTTCATTGTTTTGTGTTCTGTAAGAAGTTTGCCAACCAGCTGAATGTAGTTTGGTGCTCTGTACTTGCCAAGACAATTCTCAATGACATTCTTGAATGTTTTCCAGATGATTTTCTCTGGCCCAACTAACAGATACTCAGACTGCTTGTCATTGTTGATGTATCTGATCTGTGATCCAAAATTTAAATGCCTTCCTTAACCTTGGCATTTGTTATAGTTGGAAATAATAATGTTTTTATCCGCCTATCCTTATCAACAACACGTAAGAGGAAGATATTGTTGTTTGAAGGTGTAAAAGATACCATTGCACGATGCAGCTCTTCCAAGTAAAGCTGCTTTTTCCAAATGATGGTAATTTTGTCAATGTTGTTCATCATATTCTAGTTGTTTTGGGATTTCACAGAAAGAAACTATTACTAATTCTTTGCTTTCTTTTGCCAAAATTATTAATTCAGACAAGAACAATGAGAAGGACAATTTAACATGTATCCAAAATATGCAACCTTGTCTGCTTATTCCTTTCCCAGAGAGGGAATTCAAACAGGTTCTTGTTCCTCCTTCATGTCGCAGCTGAGAGCACACCAACATGTATCATAGCTTTATATAAACAACATAAAGAATGTGTATGTTTGAAAAATAATGCATGTGTACTCTTTAAACTTTTATTATCACAAAAAGCACCTACAACTATAGATAGCAGGCATCTACAGTTTATGTTACAGTACACTCTTATATTGCTTCATGGAGTTCTTCTTTCCCCTGTTTTTGCTGGCAATCAGGACTAAACTGTAAGGAACAAAGACGAATTTCAGCAAACTCATATTCCATTTCTTGTATACATACTGACTGTCCCTTACAAAGCTGTAGAATAATAGATGCAGCCTTCCTGGAGCTGTTAATTAGACATTTATTTAACTTTGTTGCTTTTTTTTAATGACACACTGTTGTTGTTTGAAGCTTGCTGTCTATTATTTGTAATAAAAACCTTTGTCACTTTTGTTGCCTCATTATTCTTAACAAACAGTGCCTTTCACAGCCCTTTCTCCTCACCACCACCTCACAGGCTATGGCTCCAAGAGTTTCAAAGAGCAGCTGTTATCATTTTGTCTACTGAGAGTTTTTTTGAGAAACTTCTGTCACAGATTCAAGCCCAGCAGGAGCTGCTGAATAAAATATCAACCCTTCAAAAGGGAATTAACAGAAAGAAGAAAAGAGGCTGGGAGGAGGCAGCAAAGGCCGCCACTCCTTCCTTGACAGCCAGTAGTTCAATAGAAGAAGTCCGTAAGTGGTTCTGAGGTAACCAAGGCAGTTGTCTGCACCTTGAAATAAGCCTAGGAAGAAGCTGTGGGCTTTATTTCCTAGGAAATATTGTAGAATTACACTCTTTAGTCGGCAACTTTGATTTTGGGCTTTTCAGTAAAACTGCACTATCTAGTTTGCAATAGCAGTGTGAAATGTTTGGGGAGGTTGCTTATTTCTTTTTCTTTTTTTCCTTCTTTTTTATTTGTGAGGGTGTTCTTGCAGAAATTTTCTTTTTCTTCTGACAAAGCAAGTTACAACCAGTTGTTATGAAGGCCAGTAGGCAGAAGAGATAACATTTGCCCCACTATGTTTCTTATGGCTAAGCAATTCAACAGATGAAGTAAGCTTTTAAAAGCAGTGTATCTTTTTATGGTAAAAAGCATCAGTTGACTGATCTACTTGTTATAAGCTAGCCAAAATAGTCAGCTATGGTTCACTGGGGGGAAAATGTGATACAAAGAACTAAGCTTCATCAAAAATTCAAATACACCTCAAACTCATAAAACTTAATGTTGAAATCCACATTCACACCTAAGGAGAATAGCAGATAAATGTAAATGGTCATTTTACTTAAAGAATTCGCAACTGGGACAGAGTTTTAGATTAAATATGAAAATATCTTGTAGAAGCTGAACTTATGACCATTGCCCTATCCCTGTTATTTGACCTTTCTAACAAACTTAACAGGGGTTGCTTATCTCATGCCTGAAGTTGCCATCCGTTTTAAGAATGTGTTTAATGTATAAACTGTTTAGACCAATGTTCATTGAAGGTGACCCCAAAGCATGTATGTCCTCTAGAACAGGTGTTCTCAAAACCCACATTTGCTCATGAGGCTTTTGATATAAGCACCAGCATTCTTTTCTTCAGTGTTTATCCTTCCCTTATTTCCCATTATTTCCTTTAAAAAAAAAAAGCAGACTGTGAATTCCTTAGGAAGAAAGCCATTTTCCAGCCTGTAATGTCCTGAAATTGTTTGGGGCCAAGAAATCTAGGAAACCACTTTCTCCCAGATGAAGCCAATTTATAGTTTAACATCTGCCACAGAGACTTTACAGTATTTTTAAGATAGAGTGTAAGATGGATATAATCTCTTTGAATTATCAAAAGAAGTTAGAAGAATTTCAGGAAAAAGGATGGCAATACAGTAGATAGAACAAGGATAGCACAAGTTTACCAGAAACTAAATACCATATTTTTGATAGAGAAATCTGATATCGGCTCAAGCTATGTGCAGCTAAGAAAAAAACTATGAATAAATGAAGCTAGAGAAATGACCTCTTGACTCATGGCAACCTCTGACATTTTTAAAATCGGTGTCTTTCAATAGCATAGTTCCTGCATGCTTTTGAGATTTAATTATGGATATCTAATTCTTTCCTTTTACACCTATAGGGATTTAAATTTAGGCTAGGCTAGATTGCTAATCAAGGCAGGGAAATGTTGCCCGTGTAATAAAACAGCCATTGTATATATTGCAAAGGCTGCACAGATGAATTACTTAGAAAACCACAGGATTTATCCCAGGTTTCCAAATTCCAGTCATGTCTAAGTAACCATGAGAGCCAATATAATAATTCTGAGATGGTATATGCACTTTTGAACACTTCAAAAGAAATAAAAAAAGTGGTTATAAGCAAGGACAGCATTAAAAATGGTTGGATCAAAAACTGACCAAAGCCTAAAATCAGGGCAGAAAAAATGTATAGAAAACTGAGTTATTTATTTTAATTTATATGCCATCTTTATTTTTTTTCTTTATAAAAACCACAAGGTGGCAAATATGTCTAATACTCCTTCCTCCTCCTATTTTCACCAAAAGAACCTGTGATGTGAATTGGGCTGAGAAAATGTGACTGAGAAAAGTCATTCAGGTGACTTTCATGCCTACGGTGGGACTGGACCTCACAGTCTCCTGGTTTCTAGCAAGGTGCCTTAACCATTGCACCAAACTGGCTTGCATTGTAGAAAATTGTAGATTGAAGAAAAGAAATGTGGAATAACAGGTTATTGGAGGATAGGATTAAATATTTAATTTCATAGTCATACAAAGGGACAGATTCATAGGTATAGAATCTTTTTAGTGAGCCTATCTCAGAAATGTTCTGGTTCACAAGATGTCATGTAAATTAGAAACAGACATATTAGCAAGGAGTTCCATTTATAATCTTAAACATTGTGTAATTATAAAAGGAAAGCATGTTCTTGGCTGTATACACTTTGAACTTGTACAATATTTTTCTAGCCCTAAAAGAACCAAGTAACAGAGAGCACTCTCTCTGTCTCATTCTTCTTCAAAAAGTGGTATAGTCCAATAGAAACTTGCAAAAAAAAAAAAGACAGCAAGTTATCAACTTTCAAATTCTTACTAACAATGCCCAGCTTCTTGCAATAAAAGAAATAATAAGTTTTTATGCTCTATCCAGACTTTAGCTACAAACATACTCCCTCTTTGCTCATGATTATTCACCTTGCCATCATTTTGACATACTTTTGTAAGATTCAGTTTGCAAGAAGTTTGCCTGAAGAATGGCATTTAGATGACTCTCCACCAAAAAAAAGATACAATATATTCAATGAAAAGATCCATTATGTTCATCAAGCATTCATATTTCTAGCTGAACAGTCACTTTCCCCTTACCTCTCATTTCAGTATTGAAATTCAGTATTGACTTGTGATTTACCCATCTGGAAATGTATTGGTCCTGTGGTTACTCATTTCCTTGGAATGCCTTCTAGGGCTTGACTCTCAAGTGTTCTCTTGGTTATTTGACAGGGGAAGCTAGCAGTCACTTGATTTATAATAGAAATCTATCTCTGTGTGTCCATCTCTCTCTGTAACTCTATAATAATCACCATCATTTTAGCCATTGTCTATCCATTGTAGAATGAAAACTTCTTCTGCATATTTCCAACCAATACAGTCCTGAGCTTTCTTTTGCCAATTGAGCCTACAATACTTACTGATGTTGTTGAGTCATCTTGCTTTAGGTCTCTTTCATGGGCACTTTTTATCAAGTGGGATTCATTTTATGACTTCTGTGGTTGACCTGCCATCAGTTCTTCTTGCTATGTAACCAGCCCATTTCTATTTCAATTCTTTTACTGCATATTTCTGTCTTTAATTCATTTTGCTTTTCAGCTATATCTGAGCAATCAAAGTGGCCTTTTAATCAATTATCTGGAAAAACATTTTTTCAAGTTTCCATATTTTATCAACTACAAATGGACAAAAAAGTCTTACAATATTAGCTCTCAGTCAAAAGTTATTTGTCTGACATAAACATTTTTTTTTAAAAGCCTATCATATACTTAGCATGTTCAGTTTACTTTTTGATTAGCAGATGTCTTGAGCAGATAGTGCCAGGAGGTACCATCAACTTTAAGTTCAAAAAAAGGTTGTATTTGGTGCTAGGAATTTCAACAAGTTTCCTTACTATATTAAAAAGTTACAGGAGATAAAGTGATAGAAGAAGTAAAGCATAACACTGCTGCAAAACATGTAAAAATGGCAGTAAGAGCAATGAAGAAAAGTTTATTGAATCTGGGGATAGGTGCTCAGAAACTTTATTCGGTTTTCCTCAGGTTTACTTGCTAGATCTGAACCAGGACTTGTAAATTATTGTAAAGAATTTATTCAGCATTTGGAGGATTAATTGTATCCACTCAGAATTAGACAGCAGGTGAACTAGTTTTGTTGTGATAAGGGAGACATCAATCCTGGTTGTTAACCCAAGAATTGCAGGTCCTTAAGCAGAGGGAGTCCCAGGTATGTATGAGTATCAAGAAGTGCCATAGGAGGGGTGGGGGAGGCCCTGCGCAGATCACACTTGAATTGGGGTGGTACAAAGCCGTAGCTGCCCCTGAAAGCATCAACTGCTGCAGCCCACCTAGCTGCATGGCTCAAACATGTCCCGACCTAGGAAAAGTCAGCCATCTAACTGAGCCAGCATCCCTAACAACTGCAGAAGCATTGTAACTCTCCCAACTCACCTATATTCCATCTCATCTATGCCCTTTTGGCCATATTGCACAGCATACTTGGTGGCAATGCTGGGGCTGCAACTGAAGTAAATGCCAGACCTACAGCAGTCTATACTGTTTGGAGACTGGCAGATGCCCCATTCTTGAGAGAGCTGGGAAAGATCAGCAGCTGGGACTTGGTGCAGTGGTACTGGGGTGGTTGGTGAAGTTGTATGGCTTGAGACAGCATTTCTCAGAAGTACCAGTGGTGCTGAGGGGAGTGGCCACTGGCTGAGACTGCTGAAGGACTAGGGACTCAACTTCAGCCCTTGTGCTGCTACCAATTAATGCTATTGTGCAGGGTGTCCAAAAGGGCATAGACCTGCAGGGGATTAGGGCGTGGAGGGATTTGGAGCACTTCTTCAATGTAAATTCAGACAGAGTAAGAAGTGCCTAAATCTTTATCACATGACCAGAGTGCAATGACTGTGAGTTTGAGCATGGGTCATAAGTCCTTTTTTTTGTCTCTGAATGAACAGTCATAAGGCAAAGACTACCTCTATACTCTTTTACATTGTTTCAAACTACCATTATTTTGCTTCCAACTATCATCTAATATAATGGTACTTAACTAGACTTCAGCATACTACAATCTATACCTCTGGGGATTTGTCCTACTAAGCTGTGATTAGAACATAAATTGCTTTGTCCTCAAGTTTGCAGAATTCAATCATTCTCAGCCTCAGTGCTGCATTTGGTACCATAGATAGTTATTTTGCAAAATACTGCATTTATCTATATTGAAACATGCTAGCTTAAATCTCTTCTGTTCATGAAGTGCATATATTATGCATTTTCAGCACCTGCTGGAAAGCAAAGTCCATAAAATTGAATGTCCTAATAGTAACGTGTTGGTAGCATAAGGGAAAACTGGAGCTCCAATATGGTTTCAATAACAACAAGTTGAGTTTGCCAGTTGCCATTCCTATATGGATCCCTGCAAGAAGTGTTATTATAGGACAGGTGGGTTCCAGTAGCTTTACATTCCAAACTTTTCTTCCAGGTGTCATCTGTTCACTAAGACAAACCATTCAGATGCTGCAGAGGTGTTTGGCCCAGCATTCACGAAGAATTAATACAAGAGTTGTGTTTCTTTAGTGCAGAATCTGCACTGCAAATGACACAGGATCCCTTAGGAAGCTGACTGCAGAGTAATGTCTGTTAGCATAATATTGGCTATAGTGTTGATCTGCAGAGCTAATCAAATGTATTACATATTACTAATAATAATGATCCAGCATAAGAGATCTATTTCTGTAACCCAACCAAGAATGCACAGTTGTCAACCAAGAAAGAAGGGGTAAGAAAGAAGATGAGAAAGAACATACTCAAATATACACCAGAGATGCAGCAGGGGTACTGCAGGAAGGAAGTACTAAAGGATTCAGGTGCCTATATACCAATATGCAGAATATGAGGTAAAATACAGTACCAGAAGGATAAAATTTGTTCAAGATGAAGAGATCAAACAAAGAGGGAGGTGAAATTGCATTATTGTTAAGAATGACTACATATTTCTTTGACTTTTTTCTTTTTTTTTCAAATCTCTTCTTACCTTTTAACTTTGTAGTCAATAAAGTTGATTGATTTTTTTTATGTTTTAAAAAATCCTACTTTGCAAAAGAAAAAAGCGGCCCAACTTGTCAAAAGGTAAACTATGGGGAGCAGAAGAGAAATACTGATCAAAATAGGTAAAGAATTTATGAGAGAACATTTAGTTGCTTTGAATGAATTCAAGTCTCTTGACCAGATGGATTTTATCCCAGGGGATCTTAGAACCATTGACTGAAATCTTTAAGAAATCCTGGAGCAAGGAGAAATGCTAATGTTATTTCAGTGTACAAAGAAAGGAAAAAAGTAGATCCAGGAAACCACAGACCAACCAAGTTGACATCAGTACCTGGGAAAATCAAGAAAAGAGAATCAAGCAATAGGCTTATGATCACTGAGAAACAGGGTTCTTATTAGAAGCCAACGTGGTCCTGTTAAAAAGAGATTGCACCAAACAACTCACACAACTTTGACTAGATCAGTATACCAAGGAAATGCTGTAAACATAATGCAATTAAACTTCAGTAAGGCATTTGGTTAAGTAGATCATAGGTTCTTTTTTGATAAACTGGAGCATTATGAGTTGGATGGTTCCACTAGGAAATGGTTTTGCAATTGACTGATTAAACATAGCCAGTGTGTTGTTGATGGGTCTGTCTACTTGGAAAGAGGTATGCAGTGGGGAACTGCAGGGTTCTGTCTTGGGCATCTTCATAAATGATTTAGATGAGATAAGAGAAGTATGTAAGATTTGTGAATTACACAAAATTTGAGGAGAAGGAATGCTAATTCTTAGCAAACAAGCTCAGAATTCTATAGGAATATTAAGAAATGTTACATTTTCAATATATAATATACATATATGGATAAATGCATACACACACACATTCCACCTATTCCACATATTCATATAACTGTACAACTGCTTCAGGCAAGATGCAGATGCACAGGATCAGTACAGAGTTAATTTATTCAATTTCTGCATCCACATAATAAAGAGATTATCTAAGATCCCCTGATCATTTACTTATCCAAAATTACAGTGTAGTTTCAAATTAACTTTTGCTCAAAAGGAACATTAAGGGAACTAAAGATCTGCCTCACACATCTGCTTTTTGATACAGCAAATTCTCTTCCAGAGTCCGTGTTTCATTTGGATTAGGAGACATTTGTTCATCTATGTAAGAACCTTCTAATTTTTTTCTCTTTGGTAAAGAGGCTTTTTGGCAACTTCCAACACTCCTTTTTCCTCTATAGCTGCAAATGTGGATTACTCGTGATGATGATAGATAGATAGATAGATAGATAGATAGATAGATAGATAGATAGATAGATAGATAGATAGATAGATAGATAGATAGTAGATATTTTTATATTATTAATAATATATACAGTAAAATAGAATATTATATGATAATAATTATCTGGATTATTTACAAATGGCATTGTGACTATGACACAGAATCAACTTATCTGTTAGATTGTCTTTTCCTAAGGACATCTACCCATCTTACCAGGTCTGACAGAATGGGCATGCTCCTAGTCCCTTTCCTTAAATATTGTCATCTGATGGGAGCTAGCTACTTTTTCATGGTAGCCCCTGCCTTCTGAAGTTTGGCAGGGCTCTACACTTTGCCTACACTTTGCCTTCAATAAAGTTTTGAAGACTTGATTCCCCCCCCCCCCCCAAACACTGGGATCAGATTGGATGACCACACATTAGAAGCTTGACTTGGTGCCAGCTTTTTGTTGTTTTTAGTTTTAGTTGTATAGTTTTATAAAACTGGGAGCTGCCCAAAGTTGATTAGAAGATCGGTGGCTCTAAATAAATAAATAATAAAATGACTATGCAAACACTGAGATCAGATTGTAGTACAGGTAGTCCTTGACTTACAATAATTTATTTAGTGACTGTTTGAAGTTACAATGGCACTGAAAAAAGTGATTTAGGATGATTTTTCACACTTGTGACCATTGCAGCATCCCCATGGTCATGTGATTTATATTCAGATGCTTGACAACTGTCTCACATTTATGATGGTTGCAGTGTTCACCTTTTCCAACCTTCTGACAAACTAAGTCAATGGGGAAGCCAGATGCACTCAATAACTGTGTTACTAATTTAACAACTGCAGTGATTCACTTAACAAATTTGGCCAGAATTCGTAAAATGGGGCAAAACTCACTTAACCAATTTCTCACTTAGCAAGATAAATTTTGGGCTCAATTGTGGTTGTAAGTCGAGGACTACCTGTACTACCAAGTTATTGATTCAAAGAGATACCTTAAAAAATTGAAGTGTAACATGGAATTTGTTTTTTCTTTTTAAAAAAACTGAAATTATTTTCTATTTTTATTTGCATGGTAGTCCCCTGGGCAGAAAAGTTGATGAAGAATGAATGAATTCTTTATCAGAGGAACACAGTTAAATCCGTGTTAACCACTGAGATGCACAGAATCCAAAATTAGTGGTAGCAAAGTTACATTCCTACATATTACAATGGAGAAATGACCATCTGGTGTGCACTTGCAGTCAGTGGAAAAGGAAAGCCAATATACAACCAACATGAATACCATATCGCAGGAATGATATGGCATAAGGTGGTACAAGAATGAAGATGAAGAAGTCCAAGGTACTAGAATGAAGAAGTCCAGGTTGTTTTATAATCCAGGTTTCCCCAACTTGTCTAATATGAAATATTTTGTCCTCAAAGCAAATTTCATTGCCTGTACTAAAAGGATAGTAAAAGCCTTTGACTTGCCATAGTACAATTGCCATAGTAACAAGGAACATTAAGTTTAGCAGCGGCCATTTTCTTCACATTCTCCCTCAGAGATAGGTTGGGAGGCATTAGGAAGCCAATCTTTCTGTACAGTTTGGCATATACTGCTATTTCGACCATCTAGAGCTGAAAGTCAAATAATACAATTTAAACAATTCGCTTCAATATAGAATATATATATGTTATTGTTGAACTGCTATTTCATTTGGCCTCTCCTGTTGAATTATAGTAATTGTAATAATTAACATTTTTGAATGTTATAAATCTATATTTAAGGCACTTATCTAGGGGGGTTTCTAGCATTTGGAAAAAAATGCCTCATTTTTTTAAAAAAAAACTAAGATACATAAAATCATAAATCTAAAATCTCATATTGAGACAGTATTCTACATAGATTTCACTTACACTGGCAATATTGTTTTGGAAAAAATGAACAAGCCTGAAAAGGGGGGGAAATGGTTCATAAGGATAAAGTAGAATTCAAGAAGCAAAACAAAGAAAATAAATAATTAAATTAATTAAATAAAAAAGCTTTCTGAAATAAAGGACTTCCCTTTATAATAAAAGCTGTATGGTAACTGTAACTTTATTCTTTTTTTCTTTATTCTAGTTCAGATGCAGATTCTAAAAAAATTGAAAATGTATAAATTCTGCCTGGCAAATGCACTGGACATTTTAGCCCCACTTCTTGGAAAAAGTTTTTACCAGTAGCATTGAGTCCTTCCACCCTAAGGGTCATTACAAAACTGTCTTTCTGTATTGAAAGAAAAGTAAGGCATTGCCAGTAATTAATTAAGAAAAGGGCAACAGCTCAGTGAAAAGTTCTATTATGAAATCTAAGAGATCATCCAATATTTGTAAGATTCTTGTATGGAATTTATGTGAAAAATCATATACCAACATTGCATGGATCTGCTCTGTATATTCATTCAGTCCAAAAGGATTATCTTCTACTTGGGTGATAGGTGGGAGCAAGAGTAAATAATACGCAGTGGACCCTTGAAATAACCTAATTCTGAAATGCTATAGAATTAAGTGATATAGAGCAAGATTTTTTTTTATCTCACTACTAGCTGATAACCCAGCTTTGCCCAGGTATTTATGCCTTGTTGCGACATGGTGGAAGCAGAGAATCCTGGAGCCTACAATTTCCAGTGTTGTTTGCCCGATTTGCATGCCTTGCCTCTATTGGCTGGAGA
>JANHJO010003417.1:47974-64622 GCA_032468235.1 Pseudoxyrhopus heterurus | reverse complement strand
ATGCTGGTGGGGAAAAACAGTCAAGGAAAAAAATTGAGATACACAGGAAAGATCAGGGAGGGGGGGGAATAAGGGGAGGAAAACACCCGCCTAAGCATGTGTGGGTAGCTTGTATGAAACTGCAACCTGGGAAATACGCCGGTGAAGTCATACACTGCAACAGAATAAATTCCTTGCTTTTTCAAAATGTCATTTGCGCGGCTTTATGGCAGGCGGTCTCCTCTCTTCCCCCCCCCCCCTCCTTCTCCCTCTCCCTCTTGCATGTTCTAGCACAGAACATGATGTATGCAAGCAAGCAGGGCAAGGTTGTAACAAGAGATTTCAGTTTCGCCTGTACCATGAAAGATGGATTTGTGCCCAAATCATTTCTCTCCCTCCTTCCCTTATACTTCCAAATATCAACCATATAAGCTGAGGCAGCTGTTGGAGGGAAATGCATGTGTGCCTGGCAATTTACCCATCTCTTTTGGCAGCTGTGTATTGAGCTGGGAATTAGAGTGTATTTTCTAGGGGTAGGCTGGGGGTTCTTCTAATCGCTCTGTCACTAAATAAACATCTCTGGCTTACTGGAAGATGCCGAATCATTGGGAAAAGTGGGAATGGAAGGAAGCAACTGATAGTACTTGAGAAATAGAATTGCACAGGTCTTATTCTGCCAAAACAGATGAAAGGTAGGGTCTCTTGCCCATTTCTGAAGCTCTGAATGTTTTTGGGAGCCAAGTGGGATCTACCAAAGGAAGGGCTTTGCCAAATCTTGCTCTCTGTAATGAGGATTTGTATTTAAAATTGGAATATGTCAAAGATTTCCTTCAGGATTAAGGCAGCAACATCTGTTTGGGGGCCTCACACAGCTGTCAAAAGTCTATTGAACAAATACTTAATCACCAACAACCTTTTGTGAGAGTCATTTAATATATTCTTCTTTAATAAATAAATAAAATAAATAAATAAATAAATGACGCTGTTCCTCTTGCTGTTATGGCTGTCATTTGAATTACTCCTGAATGCTATGGTGGGACTAATCCAGCAAGACAGCATGCCAGGAGCTGAATTATTGCTTGTTGGACTGGTGAAATGTTTACGTTTGGAAGGATTTATTGGAAGGGGGAAGTAACTCACTGTAAAATGGCCCATATCAAGTTGGCTTCCCTTCATAAGAATGGACATAGATGTGGATCTTAGAGTAAGACATTTATGAAATATGTCCTCTGGTCTATAAATTTTTTTGAAAAGGAATCAATTTGAAGAAACAATAACACAAATTAATAAAGTATGTAATAGGGGTCCTAATAGGTGGCAACATCTAGCTGACTTTGACTGATCTAAAAAGCTAAACAGTAAGACCTCATTAATTCTTGGGTGAAAACCACCAACTAATACCAGGCCTGTAGGCTAGATGGAGAAGTTGAAAAATCTAAGAATAAAATAGTGGCAAACCATATACTGTTGCCACAAAAAATTAATTGGACACATCCATTTAGTTCTCAGGGTCAAGTTTGCTCAAAAGTGTCCTTATCTAAATGATGCTAGAGAAAAACTAATGGAACCTTCCAATTTGACCTTAGTTTATTTATTGTTTCAGCACATGCAAAAAAATAATAATAGCAAAATGGTACTAGAATTTTGCCTGATTATCTGACACTGATAAGTTAATTGCATGAGGCCAAGGAAAGACTTTGGTTAAAAAAAGGTGGGGGGCTTTTGCACAACATGTCATACAAGGCTAAAATTAGGTTGAATAATTCATATTTCAATATATTATGGAAAATTCAGCTATTGTTTTATATTGCTATGTGAACCAGACCATCATGTAAAGTCATAATAAAGTTCATTTAGGTACAAAATGCATACACAGCAATTGTGAGCATTAAATCCAACTGAATATTTCTTGCTACAGTTGAAGCATTGTGACTGCTTATGTTTGGCAAGTCACTTCATTTGGAGTGGAGTGGACAAATTTATGCAAATAAAAAGATCTTGGCTACGTGTCAGAGAGTGTCTGGAGAAATTTGAAAATAATTACATTTTATTTTGTGAAACTAACCCTGATTGGACAAAGTGATTTTTCATAATTTTGTCAACTACTTGATTTAGTTAAAGTTTTTTTTTCCAGGTTTTTGGGCAATTACTAGATTGCAGCAAAGATTGGGGTGTTGTCCATCTCAGACAATCCTAGCGAATGAGATTCAGGAATGAGATCTGAATGATGCTGTAATTCAGGTGTGTCTGAGAAATGAAACAACTTGACACGTCATCAGTCTATTTATTGGAAGAGTTCAGTTGACTCTGGATGAAGTAATGGAAAGAGACAGCTGAGAGACAGGATATCAGCCCTGGCCCATGATGTCCTGTTGAATTTGATGGGCTGTAATTTCCCCTCCATCCCTTTGATTTTATCATTTTGTTTCAATCCCAAGGACATGCTTTGGTCACTGGCAACTGTTTCAAATAACCATATGCAAGTTTTTGCAGCTTTGTGTCCTGTTCCTCTAAGGCAATGACGTCAAACCTTTTTCGGTTGCATGCATGCGCTCCTGCGTGCCCCCCACCCACAATGCAATGCATGCCCCCCACGCATGTGTGCATGCCCCCCATGCATGCACACTCGACCCCCGGGATTTCTAGGGGAAAAAAGCTGAAAAATAGCTGTTGTTCGGCTCTTTTTTTCCCCTAGAAATCCCGGGGGTCGAGCGTGCATGCACAGTGGAGCTGGGCTGGGCAACAGCTGGCGTGCCAGGCGACATGTGCCGTTTTGGGTACGTGTGCCATAGGTTCACCACCACGGCTCTAAAGCAAATTTCCCTTAGTAAAGATGACTTTGTATATTTATACATTGACTGAAAAAATGTTTCAGATACAAGTAGAAACTTTTCCCAGCTTTCTCAGGAAATCCTAGCAACTGAATTTGGGGTCATTTGCATGAATTTCAGCTTCTTTATCAGTGAGCTGTAGCCAATGTCAAATACAAGAAGTATATATCAAATTGAATCATCCCAGTGTTGTGTAAAAAATGTAGTGCCTCCCTAGTTTGATAATCTCCAAATACATTGGCCTATAACATTCCACCATTTCCAGAGAACATGTTCGTATGGATGTGGCTCAAAACTTTGCAAGATACCATATGAATGAAGATCAGCCCAAATACAGTTGAAATAGAAGTCTTTCGCAGCCTGAGATGGAATGCTACTAATTAATTTTTGATCTTTTGCTTATAAACACAGGTTCAACTATAGAATACAGAACTATGACTACAATTCTTGATCCAGCGTACTTTTACTTTTCAAACAAAACTTTTTAGTTTTTTGTAGTGCTTGAAGTTTTTTTTTTAAACAAAATCATATAGTGGAGTATTCTGAAGATGTGTTGCCTATCTTACTTATGTACCTGATTTAAATATGTTTAAAAATGGATAGGAGAAACCCATCCAAATACTTCAGGCATTTTATAAATTAGTGCTCTGAAGTCTAGACAAAGATGGAATTGTAAGGGGTCACAAGGGAAATTCTACTTACTTTTACTGGATTGTGAGCTAATTGGGACATCTGCTTCTTGCTTATTAACACTTACTTGTTGAGACTAAACACCCCTGTGAAGATTCCCCAGTTTGAGACAGAAGTAAGTTGTCCTGTGGCAGGTTGGCCTTGGTGAGTTGTACGAATTGTGTTGTCCTAGACCCCTAATTTAGGACCAACCATGTTCAGCAGTAGAACATGGCAAGTGGTATGATCTTGCTAAATCAAAATGAAGTAGATATGCTGAGCCAGAACTAGAAAAATTATGGCAGACTAGCAGACAGCATAGGTGGGGAAAAAAGGCATCTTAAAGACCAGTCATCAGAGCAGAAGGCAACAGACTCAGCCCAGAATCACTTTGAATGCCATCAGATTAGGCAAACAAAAAATAAGCATGGATAAGTTCTTCTAGTAAAGGAGTTCTAACAGGAGGTAGGAGCTACTGATTGGCCGGTCAGCAGCTTTTCTCTACTTTCTTTTTAGGAAGCTTCTGGGAAGTTAGAGCCAAAGATATCACAAATGATCAAGGAAATGTAGGTCTGAATTCTGCTTTTAGAGGAGGGTAGGGTAGTATCCAGGTTACTAAAGTAAAGGATGGTCAGCTGCCCCCACAAAACTGTATGAGGGGCCCAACCGCCCTCTTCTTGTCCAAAGCACCTAAGGGTAGGACAAGAAGCAATGGGTGGAAACTAATCAAGGAGAAAAGCAACCTAGAACTAAGGAGAAATTTCCTGACAATTAATCAGTGGAACAATTTGCCTCCAGAAATTGTGGGTGCTCCAACACTGGAAGTTTTTAAGAAGAGATTGGATAACCATTCGTCTGAAATGGTATAAGGTTTCCTGCCTGAGCTGGGAAGACCTCAAAGGTCCCTTCCAACTTTGTTATTCTATAGAGAAGGAGAGCATCAAGAGATATAATGGATGGGCAAAAACACAGCAGATAGGGACATGCCAGAAATATAAATAAAAGAAATCTTCCTCTTTTCTGTATGCTTGGGAGTTTGATTGATACTAATATTTGGCCTACTCAAGGATTCATAGTAACATTTTTTAGGTGCTTCAGTATCAGTCTGCTAATAAACTATACTCAATTGCTGGAAGCTGGGTGCTGAAATTCAGTTGCATGGTTATGGTGGAATCTTGGGACTGCAGATGTCTATGGAGATTGTCAGTCATCCAGGTCATTGTTGTCCCAAAGGTGCTTTTTCAAAGGTGTTTCAAAAACACCTTTGGGACTTGGGACTGCAGCAAAGGGACTTGCGACTACATACAACTTTAGGAAGTTGGATGCCCACTTTTGATATGAAAGATGAGCATAACAGTTCTTACAAGCAATAAGCAGTACAGGTAGTCCTAGACTTACAACAGTTTGTTTAGAGACTGTTCAAAGTTACAATGGCACTGAAAAAAGTGACTTATGACCATTTTTCACAGTTAATCATTATCAAATCCCCATGGTCACGTGATCAAAATTCAGATGCTATTCATATTTATGACAGTTGCAGCCTCCCAGCGTCACGGGATCCCCTTTTCCAACCTTCTTACAAGTAAAGTGAACGGGGAGCCCAGATTCACTTAACAACCATGTTGCTAACTTAATAACTACAGTGCTTCATTTAACAACTGTGACAAGAAAGGTCATATAATGGGACAAAAAATTCACTTAATAATTGTCTCGTTTAGCAACAGAAATTTTGGGCTCAATTGTGGTGGTAAGTCGAGGGCTACCTGTAATGTTTCGGGCTTTTATGTGATTTTAGTTACCATCTTCCATTTATTTCCTCAGAAGTGAATATGTCACATATTGGACAGTTAAGGATGAGACAAAAAGCTTCTTTTTTGACTTTTGCTTAAGTTGTACCCACAAGTAGGGTAGTGGGTCATAATTTGCTTCTGGAAAATTGTAAAAGTTTAGCTATGAACCAAGATTATATAATGTAATCTTGTTGGAAAGTGATTGTACTGTGGCATATCTGGAGATAGATTTCTAGTTATTATTCTGGTGCACAACACTGGAAACAATTGTGCAAGTTCATGTTCAAAAATTGTAAACTTATATGCACACATTTTATGTGCTCAAATCCAGCTTCAAATTGAAATCAGGTTCATGTGTTGGTTCCATTTTATTGTCCTACCAGTTATTTAAATGCAGGAGCAAATAATTTATCTATGGTTTAAATGTGGGCAAGCAGACACTTGTACGGTTTTTCAGATGCCTTTTCCCATAAATTGTTTCTTCCTTGTTGACAGATGTTCAGAAAGATTTATAATATATCTATATAATATATCTAGTGATATATTTTCATGCAGTGCAATATTAACTTGTGGAACTCCCTGTTGCAAGACGTTTATGGCCACAAATATGAGCTTAAAGTAGAGCACTTATGGAGTTTAAACGAATCTTCATGTCCTGATGCAGTTTATCTCTGAACAGAAGCCATTGCTTTGGCTTCCAACCCAATTTTTGTGCCTGATGATGAGATGCTGCACTTTCACTCTGATTCAGCAGAAGTTTTCTCATGTGAGATTAGATTGCAAATAATTAACAGGTTTATTTAGACAGATGAGATTAAAATGTATCCATACATTATACAGCATTCCAGACTTTTTTGCACGTCTCTGTTCAAGTTGGCTTTCTGATCCAATAATGTTCATTGTATGTGGAAATGTACACGTGTAAATGTAGAAAAAAATTCTATTACGGAGATTTGTATTCAGCATGCTCTACCTACATGAAGAGCAATTGAAGCACACATATGGCATAAAATATATTACTGTATCGAGGTAATTTTGTTAAAGAAACATGGAGTTAATTATGAACAGGGAGGGAGGGAGAGAGAGAGAGAGGGAGAAGAAAATATTTTCTAAGAAACAAAGCTGAGCCCAATGTCTATGGAGATTCTCAGTCATCCAGGTCATGGTTGTCCCAGAGGTGTTTTTTCAAAAGGCAACTGGCGTTTCTTGTTTTCCCTTTGAAGACAGAGCGGGAGGGATACCACCTATCTCTTGTTTGCAACACAATCCTGTCAGCAGTTCCAAGAAGGTTCCACAGCTATTTGCACAATTCAGGTCACCATGAGGCCGTAGATAAACTTCCACGTGGCCTCAATGACTCTCAGGGAGAGTGCTAACCATCTGATGAGTGCAAGGACTATAAATCCTTCCATTCTCCATCATTCAGTCAGAACTGAAGAAACTTCTTGGATGAGAAGTGAAATGTCTTCAAGCAAAAAAAAGAAAGTCCAGTTGCCTTTTGAAAGAGCACCTTTGGGACAAAGCTGAGCCCAATCTCTCCATGACTTTAGAGATACTGTAATAGTTCAGCTCTTCCAAGTGGGCCCGGGTGCAATCCAGAATCCAGCATAATCGAATCAGGATTAGTATAATGTGGTAGTAATCCTTGTCAATTGATGACTTGTAACAATTGTTGCTAGCTGAAGCCCTCAAGAAGAAAACTGTAAAGGACATGTTGCAGTAGTCTAGTTGATAGAAATTCAATTTTGGAATGTCTGTTTGTCCATTTCTGGCAGGTGAAGGTTAAAAGTTGTCCTATATGGCTAAATCAAGATGATGGTTGGTAGCTATAATGAGATTGGGGAAAGGTGAATGAAAAGTTTATAAAATGGATTTGAAGAGGGTGAATCAGGAAAAGTGATTCCTTCTTAAAATGTTGCTGGGGCAGAACCAAATAAATATTTATTCCCACTTCAAATCATTAACAAATATTTTCATAACTAAAAATTATGACAGAAATATAAAATTTTCCTATGTAGTATTTAGCATTTTTATTCATTCTTGTGTAAATTTTAATAGTATACCAATGGACCAAGTAAGATGCATAATTAAACTGTAGGACTGCCAACAGTATGAATTGCTTTGGAAAATAATTAGGTTTCTTGGCCAGCTAGTTATACATGGATGGCTACTAGCCATCATTGGCAAAAATGCAGCCTTCATGTTGAGAGGTTTTGACTGCCAGATGTTATTGATTAATGGGACAGTTGTCACTATCTGCACTTCCTATGAACTTTCACCTGAGTTTTGCCTGCCCGCCTTGGAGACAGAAGTCTGAGTTGAGTGGACTATTAATTGCACATAGAGAAGTCTTTTTGGAGAAGCCATCACAGAACCTACTTGAATACTGCTTATGTGCAGAGAACATTGTCTTTTAAAGTCTCTGTGTGGCTGTTTTGAAGCCTTATCTGAACTTCTGACCAGGCAGGTGTGTATGTAGGAGGCCTTTCCACTGGGACTGTTGCCACAACAAAGTAGCTGTGTTGGGATTCAGCTCCTTGATGCACTGAGCAATAGGTTCAGAAAAATGAACAGTTTTAACCAGTTCTTAACAACAATACCACACTGCTTCTCTGCTGGTGATCATTTCAATCTTTGGATCAACTGGGAAGTTTGACCAAGTGGCTAAAAAGGTCTCCTTCCATCTGCATTATTTGATATTAAACCCTTGAGTCCACAGTGGACTTATTAGCTAATTTAATTTATTTCACTATTGGCATGAGATTCAGACCGAATTTTTGTCCACTGGCTTAAAAAAATCAATTTCCATTGTAGGAAAAAAAAGAATCTGAATAATAGACTATATCGTTCTTTCTCATACTTTCTAGAGATAATCACTAGAAAAAACTTTTGTTATTGTTGTTGTTTTGATTTAGGCATTACCCAACTTCCAAATGGCATTGAAATTACCAAATTTCCTCATAATTTTATTAACACTGAAACAAATACATTAATGGGACTTTTCCCACTCCTTCTATCCTAATGGAAAAATTAAGCATTAAATACAAATCCAGATTTTTTTTTACCATATATCACAGGGTTAAAGAAGAGCAGAAAGGTCATTGAATGGACAAATGAATAACATAATAGAGGAAATTGCAAGTTTAGCTCAGATAACCAACTATCGCCTGATGATTAGGGGTTGACCTGTATCATAAAAAGTGTTCGGCTCAGAAGCAAAAGTGTATCTAAACATGCTTGAGAATTGTATTTCATTTGGAGCTAACTTTTCTGATTCACACTTCACACTTAAATTCTTTGAACTTTCCATAAATGCTTTAACTATTTACATCAGGATTACATAATTTAAAGTTCTAGGACTGCAAGACACCAACAATGCTTGGGTATCCTAAGATATAGGATATAAATCCTAAAGGATATAAATCCTAAGGGTCTTGTATTATGTATTATTAATCTGTGATTTTTATATGATAGAAGGGACAGATTAAGAAACATAGTGAATAATCACATTAATTATATTTTTCCTATATGCAAATATTTTTTTCTACAGTGAAAAACAATAGGAACAGAATATATAATCCAAAATAAATTCCAGAGGAAAACAACCAGCAGTTAAACAATCAAAAAATTCCACAAGGGGTCTACCATCCATTCTGACCGAGGGACTGAAAACAGACCCAGATTTTAAAGATTAACTTAAAGAAGGCCAGGAGAACCTTTGGGTGTGATAGTGTGCTAGGTAGTAAATGCCAGGCAGTGTGCATAACATACCTTCCTCCAATTCTTCTCTTTTTTTTCCTTCATAGAAATGGAACCGTATGAGATAGGATGGACTGAAAGTAAGTGGCCCAGAATCAATCAAGTATCCTCCACACACAGCTGAATGCTACCTTGAATCTCTTCAGTCTCAATGCAAAACTTTACTATGATACACTTTAATTGAAATTTCATCTCTGTGTCAAATAAATCTAATATAGTTGTCCTATAAACTCCTATCCCATCCACTTTGGGGAATGTAGCCCCACCATATGATAAGGATATCAAGTGTGGCCTCCAGGCTGACAAATGGTGTTCTTTTCTGACTTTTAGTTTTAATAAGTTGCTATTTTGAGGGTTGTTTTAACATCTGTTATCATTTTCCTTTAACAATTATATAGTAGCTTGTAAGAATTGAAAATGTTTTTCCAGAAGCATCTCAAAATGCTCCAGGATAGTATATATCAACTTGTGCCATCATAAAGGACTATGTCAGTAGTAATATCATTAAAACATGGTTGCTACAGTCATGTTTTAAGAGTTTCTTCCGTGGTACATTTCCATCATTGCTTTAAGACTGGATTTACTAATCTGAGTGTGTGAATGTGTGAGACACCTATCATGTGTAAATTCCTTACCAGGGATATCCAGGAGTGTAATCAGAATTTATGGCATTAGGAGGAATATCCTGTTTCCCTTGTTAACACTTTCTAGCCTTCTTTGTTCAATGTAGAGACATTTTTAGATTTTGCTGTGTTTAAGGTTCTTACTTCATTACCTCACTTGTTAAACTTACATGGTTGATATATTGCTGGAATTGCACTTTCCTTCCTCTATATATATCTGGACTTTTATGCCCCTGATGTAAAGAAGATACTGCAAAGATAAACTGCCATTTCTGTTAGTTTAAAGAAGTTGAATCATTTATTTATTTTATTTGTATTCACTTGAATTGCAGCATATCTTTTCCCCTTGAAGTTCAAGCCTTTGTGCCTCTTGCCTGCATTTTATCATCACACCAAGACTCTGAAATAAGTTACAGTTGACAGATGATAGCTGACTCTGATAGTTGAATGGGTTCCCCCAGTTTTCCCCAGTTCTGTCCAGCAAGTAGGCTGGTCACCTGTAATCCTTATTGTAGTTCTGGATAACATGAATTAGTCTCCGTGTGCATGAGATGTGTGTGATGTGGTTTACATTTTAATACTGTATTAGTTAACACTGTCTTCCAAATTCATATGGAGAGGGAATTTGCTTTGAAAAGAGAAAAATTCATGACGAAATTAATGTTTAATAGCTTTGAAACTGCATTTTCTGAAGGCTTGTTTGCTTGTCTGCCTGTTTTGTATTGGAGCCTTGTTATGTGATAGGTGATCAATTGTATTTTGTTCTGATGAAGATAACAGCCAAAACTGCAGGGAATCTGGTTACATTTAACCCAGATTATAGCATGACAGATTGAAAGCGGCCCAGGGCAGAGGCTATGTGTAATGTAAAATCTGTTTAATCATACAGTAAATACGAAGAACAAGAGTTTACAATATTTTGCATAGAAAGCATGTGCTTTACTTAGTTTCAACCTTTTCCTGTTGGCTAAATTGCCTGGCTGATATAACTGTGTCCCTTTGGTCCGTCCAGACTCCTGGCAACTTCATAGACAAATCCATGCAGTTTCCTTGGCAGCACTTTTGCATGTGGTTTGTCGTTGTCTTCTTCCTAAGGCTGAGTAACTGGCTCAGAGTCTCCCAGCTGGCTTCCTGCCCAAAGCAGGACTAGAACTCACTGTGTCTGGGCTCCTTGTCCAACACTGTTAACCCCTATTCAAACATGCCCATTAATTCCTATATCTGGGCAAACAGGCTGTGGCTGAGAGGCTATTGTTTGTTTCATGATTATATTTTCAAACAAACCACAGAAATGAATCATATTAACATGATGATCTGGTTCATGCATTCTGCTAGGCCAGGAGTTAGTTCCTGCCATATGCTGAGTGATAACATAATCCAACTCTTAGGCAAAGCTTTGGAGTTTATGGGCATACTGAGAATTTTGAGAATACTTGAGAACTTTCGCAAAATGGTTGCCGAGGGAGAGATATTCTAATTTATAAAAAGGCTATGCTCACTATCCATTTACCAGAAAGCAAACTGATAGTATTACTTCTAGCCTTCCTGGCCCCCACCCCCGATAATCTTTCTTGCCATCCAGTTTACCTCTTTTTCCCTTTCTGGTCAGATGTTATACCTATAGCGCTGCCTAGTATTGTTTTTTGAAGAAGTTTAATGGTGTTCTTTGGGCCTGGAGCCGTTCTTGATAAAGACATCTGCATCTGATATTATATCAGTTTCTACTCTCCTGCATCTGATATTATATCAGTTTCTACTCTCATTTCATTTCCAAGAATGTTAACAGAATTTTAAAAAAATATCATCACAGTAGAGCATTGGGACACTGGTTCCCAGAAATACAACACAATCTACCATCAGAACGTTGTTCCTTCTAGCACTAATCTTTCTATTTTATCCTTCTAGAACAGTGTTCTCAAACATGGCAACTTTAAGATGTATATACTTCTATTCTCAGATTTCCACAACCAGCATGGAGTTGGCTGCAGTCTACACATAAAGTTGCCCAGATTGAGAAATACTGGTTTAGATCATGAAGCCCAGTTTGCTGTAAATGCCAGGCCACTCCTTCCAACTCACATGCTCTGTCGCTGGCTACTGCTGCTCTTCCCCTTTTTAAAGGCCAGCTGCATTAAAAGGAGATACATTAACATTTCTCACTGTTTCAGTTGTATTTTTTTTTTTTTTTGAAAAAGGTACGGGTGAAAGAGAGAAAGAGACAGAAGATCAGATCCGTTTTCAATAATGTGGAGCTGAGTACCAAAAAAGATAATATAAATATTATTATATAAATGTAACCAAGTTACTTATGGAATTATCTCTCCCCAATTATCTCTACCCATCCAACCTGATCTGCCAGGAGTTATATGCTCTGGGTACTATTGGCTATGGAGTGTCATCTGGCAGGTCCCAGAAAAAGTGCCCAGAAAGAGCTCCAGCCTTTTGGAACATTATCCCTTTGAGATTAGATTAGCCTGCTGGACTTCTGTAAGGTACTGAAAACTTGGTTTTGTGCCCAAGCCCGAGACCCCAAATGCTCAACAGAGCCCACCTCCTGGCTGTGTTGATAGTTATTTTTTGTTGCTTGGCTGCTAGGTGTTTAATTTTTTTATGCTATATATTTTATCTATTTTATTGTAAGCTGTCTATTGTGGTTCCTCAGCGTGCTGCTGCTCTGGCAGTCGATTCCGACTCTGAGGGAGATATGGAGTCAGTATTGGAGGAAAGGGAGGAATCGGCTGTTGACATCATGCCAGAGGCTGGTCCCTTTACGAGCTATCAGGAGCTGGTGGCTTCTGAAAGCAGTGGAGAGGAAGCCTTAGCTGACGCCAGAATCCAGCAATTAATGAGGAGCCAACAGCAACATCAGCAATGCTGGAAGGGGAGAGGTTGAGCTACAGCTGACCAGTAATTGACCACACCCTATAGGGGATAAAAGGGGTATGGTTGGGAATAGAACTCTGCAGAGAGCAACTTATTGGAAATCTTCCTGGTCTGTTTCCTGCTATTTGGTGCTCCTGCTCTTTGCCTTGAAAACTCTCTGTAGACTTCTCTGTCATCGGACTTTGTTTGCATTCCCTGGTATTTGTAATTATTCTGAACTCTTATCTTCTTGGCAACTTTCCCAGATTCAGTAGACTTTGGAAACATTCTTAGTTTTGGATTTAAAAAAACTTTTCTGTCCGTTTGTAAAATAAAAGATGGTGGTTTGCTTTAAAAAAATAGCTTTGAATCATGTTCTTTGGGGGGAAACAGAACACTGTCTAATGTATGTAAGGTGGATGGCTATATAAATTGAATGAATGTATGAAAAAATGAATAAAAACATTAACCCACCCATCCATTGCATGTATAAATCCAACTTACCTATTCAAGTCTGCAGTATCATAATTAGCAAGACTAGAAATCTAGGAATGAGTAGAATGATCAATGTCATATTCTCCCACATTTATTTATTCATCTGTTTGTTTATTTATTTATCTGAAGACCTTTACTCCCACTGTATGAAGAAATTGGCTAATTAATAATTATTTGAAATCTGTGATAAATTTTCTGTAAGCCATCTGTTGATCAGTCAATTAATGGGAAAAATAGGAATGGATAAGAGTTACATTTAATTGAAATTTTCTTAGACTAGAATGGAACTGCCATTATCTTTACTGGGGGAACCTGCATTCTCCATGAGAATCTCCACCTTCCATATATAAGAGGACAGAGCACCTGCAGATTATAAATCTATTCCAACTCCTACTAAGGTGGCCATACATATCTGAGAATATAATTGGACCACCACATGTATGTCTTGCTCTGCCAAAGGACAATTATAAAAATGCAAAACAGATGCCCATCCCTGCATTACGTGGACCTTCAGTCTGTTTGATGAAACTGTTAAAACTCAGATGGGTAGTCGCTGTCTAAAATAGTCTTGCTTTTCAACAAGTGGATCATTCCAAAATTATCAGAAATGGCCTTACTGGCTGGTGAAGCTAAAGTCTACACATCTAAAGGACCCCTAAACCGGGGAAGACTACTGTGAAATCTCTGCTGTAAAAATCTGTTGAGATAGTTTGAACCATTCTTTATGCGAAGGTTTTCTATTATGGCCATCAACTCAGTTTTGTTTCTTAGTAATCACATAAATAGAACTTCTACATGATGATCTGTCTCCAGCCTGACTTTCCAGATCTTCCATGATATACTCATTGCCACAATAAATGAGATCATCCATGCTGCTGGTCATCTTCTTTTTCTTCTTCCCTTCCACTTTTCCTATCATTATGGATTTCTCAAGGGAGCTGGGTCTTTATGTATCCAAAATATGATTATTTGAGCCTGCTCATTTGTACCTCACATGAGACTCTGGCTTGCTTTGTTCTAGGCTCATTTGTCTTTTTTCTTTGGCTATCCAGGGCAGTTTTTTCCCTTGTGTCATCACTCTGCTGCTGAAGACCTAATCCTCACGGGTTTGTTTTATGTCTAAGTGTATTTACCTATATTGTATCTTTTCATCTTCTCTACTACCCACTCTTATTGATATTATATTATGATTATTATTACTCTGTGGCTTTGCATGTACTTTGCATATATCTTCTGCACTGGAGACAAATTCCAATTGTGTGTCTATTCACGCTTGGCCAAATAAACTAAACCTATTCTATTCCTATTCCTATTCCTATTCCTATTCCCATTCCCATTCCCAATTCCATTCCATTCCATTCCATTCCACCCCACCCTACCCTACCCTCAATATATAGTCAGATTATAAATAGAAGAGAAAAGGAGAGGAGATATAGCTTTGTCTCACTCATTAGTCAGGTTTGCCATGTTCTATCTGGAGTGTGGCTCCCTATCCATGTCCCCACTGATCACAAATCAGGACAATGAGATGTCTTGGGATTCCCATTTTTCTCAGCACATTCCGCAGCTTGACATGTCAACATAACTGAAGGCCCATAATGAGTTTTTTCCTGGAATTCTTTGAGTTTTTAAATTAGCCACTGTGCATCAGCAATAATATTTCTTGGTCTTTTCTAAAATCAGATTGAATACCTCCTTTTCATAAATAATTAATCTGTGTTGGATGACCCTAAAGCATTATTTTGCTACTACCTGAAATTAAGGAAATCCTTAATGTGCAATATTTTGCACACTGTCTTAAGTCTCTTTTCTTTATTATTGTTATGTAGACTGACTTCTTCCAGCCTGTTAATAACTGTGTCATGCTGTAGATTTGCTGGCATAGTTGGGTTAGAAGCTTTCTGATTCTTCTTTTGTTGCTTGTATATATTTATAGATACACCATCAGTTTCTGCAGCCTTCCAACTTGGAAATGACTGGAGAACAGATCTAACTTTATCTTCTAGTATTAGAGAATCTTGTAAGTAGGGAATGTTTCCTAAGGCATCTTTGAAGTTGATCTCTCTACTACATAGAATTTCAGTGTATTCTCTTCATCTTTATTTCATCTTCTTTAAATCAGTTATTATCTGTATATTAGTCTCCTTTAGCATATCAGTTCGAGGTTGGAACCACCTGAATTCAGAATACTTTTGGAAGTTCTTTTCCATGTCAGTTTCCATTTTCAATGTTTTTACAGATTACATTATAATATCGCTTCTTGTCTCTTCTAACAACTCTCTGAAATCGTTTGTTAAGTTCCTTCTTGAGATCTTGGTCACAGTTTCTTTCAGCTTCCTGGCAATTTTCGCTGTTTGTTCTGATATCCAGTTCTCTTTCTTCTCTTTCTTGGCCTTTGGCAGTCTCTTTTCACATTCATTCTGAACAACTTCATTGATTTCATTTCAGAGTTCTTCTAGTTTCTTATCTATGAGGTTCAGGATATAAAAAGAATCCTCAGTGTTCTCCCTGAAAAAATGGTGGGTATATATTCAAGATCATATTGTGAAAACTGGTTGTTTCTGGTCTTCAAATTTAGTTTGATTTGGAATTTAAACACAACTAGTTCATGAGCTGTTCCACAGTCTGCCCCTGGCTGTTTAGCAAAGAAGTTATAACTGAGATCTTTTATCTCTTTGTGCCAGTAATGTGATCTGTTTGATTTCTGTGTATTTCATCTTATGATTCCCATGTGATGTACTGGCTGTTGGAAGTCTGTGTTACCAATGAAGAAATCATGGGATTGTCAGAATCTGATAAGTTGTTCTCCTGCTTCATTTCTGCTCCTTGGGCTTAGAAATAATCGAATCAACTTTCCTGCTTACTATTTCCAACATTGGCATTCCAATCTCCAAACATAGCAGTGCATCTCATTGCATGTTCTGTTGATTTCAAATTGAATTTGACTTTAAAACTTGTCAACCTCCTCTATGTCTACATTGATTGAAACAGGAACTTCAATAAACATCACATTAAAGGGTTGTCTGCAAAGTCTAATTGATATTATTCTGTCATTGACTGTGTTGCATTAAAGCTGTCTTTGTTATAGCCTTCCTGACTATATAAGCTATGCCATTTCTTTTTTGTTTTTCATATCCTAAGTAGTAAACAGTATGGTCTTTTGATGGTAAATGTCCAGTTCCATTCCATTGCATTTTACTGTTGACAGTGGATGGTCAATTCATTTCACCTTTCCCTGTGTTGAACTTTTCCATTTTTACTCTTTTACATTCCATATCCCCAGTTTAATTCTGTCTTTACATCTTCAGATTCTCTTTTCCTGCATAGAGATACCAAAACCTAGATGTCCTTAAGACCTTTAATCTAGTTGTGTCAAGTGCACAGGAAATCAGGCAATTCAAATTAGTATAAAGATTTATTGCAAGCTTAAGCTCTCTACAAGAAACTGCCAAACTGGCAGTTAAGGGAAGATGGTGTGGGAGATGAGAAAGGCATTCAAGGTGGGCCAGACTTAGATCTCTTGTGGGTGCGCAGGGACTCGTGACATGATATGTTTGACCCCCCCCCCCCAATAGTCTTAGCCTAGACATCTCCTACAATTAGCACTCTGAAAGATCTTCAGCTTTTCCTCAGGACCATG
>JANHJO010003415.1:114873-125483 GCA_032468235.1 Pseudoxyrhopus heterurus | reverse complement strand
CAAGAGTCATCAAGAATCATAAGAATTATAAGATACAACTAAAATAACATAAAATACATTCAGAAGATGGAAGTTGCAAAGGATCACAGGTTTTATTGTTACTTTGGTTCTTAGCTTATTGCCCTGGAACAGTTGAAAAACTCCATCTATTCTACTTTCCAAAGCAGAGATTTTGAAAGTCATCATGGGTAATAACAGATTATATATATACAATTCTCACAATATCTGTCAGATTTACATATATATTTCAAAACTGGATTTATCTAAAAGATAGTTGGAAGGAATAAGAAAGTAGGGGAAAATATTCCTTGTAGAAAAAAGATTTGATTCTTCTCTGTTAGGGCAATTAAACTAACATTTTTTTAAAAGTCCTACATTTGGGACTGCTCTCTTGCAGAGAATTAAATAAAAGTCCCTTGGAAAGCATTCAGTTTGATGTTATCTGGATCTTGGGAGCTAATTTTTTTCCCTATCAAGGATCCGCTTATCTCAAAGGGAATCTGCAGGACAGGTCTAACTCAAGTAAAGAGTAGGAAGGACAGAGCCAAAAATTAGTAGGGGGATACTTCTTGACACACTCCCTCCTTTTCTTTCTCCTTTTCTGTCTCTTCTGAAGCAGCAGCTGTAATGAAGAGAGAGATGGATCTGAATTGATCTCTTGCAGAGAGCTCTGAAAGCAAGCAGAGGGCTGTAAGTGCCTAAGGGTGGTAAGTTGCACCCTCTGTCCTCATCACTTAAGATCAAATGAGGATAGCACATTTGCAAAAAATAATTGTATTCAGACTGCATGTCTAGATGAGAAAATCATATGTGCAGGCATGTGTGTATGAAGTAGACTTGCTAGGTGAATTCTCTCTGTCTCTCCCGCTCTCTGAAAGATGAGAACTTGTGCCCTAAATTGAGGCTGTATCAGGGTTGTGTTTGGCTTCAGGGGGGCCAGGGTGGGCATGGCCAGCTTGACATCACTCGTGTCGGGGGCGCCTGTGGTGGCTCAAGCACTCTGCCGGCAAAACAGACTCCCGAGCTCTGTTTTCGGCTGCAACTGCCTTCTGCAACCCTCTGCCAGTGAAAACGGAGCTCCGGAGGGCTGCCTGTGGCCCTCACGAGGTCCGTTTTTGCTGGCAGAGGCACTGCAGGCTGGTCCTTCACTGTTTCCATGGCAGCCCCATGGGCCAGATCTAAGCATTCCACGGGTCAGATGGGCCGCCCCTGGGCCTTGAGTTTGATACCCTTGCTTTAGATGCTATTTAGTTATTCTTCCCATCATTCTGCATACCATATTTCTATGACAGCCTAGGAAATTAGATTGCTGGGTTGTCAATACAGTACTTTAACATCTCAGTCTTTGCTTAAATTCCCAGATTATCTAGCAGCTTAATGTCATTTTGAAGTCTGATTGAGTTGCAGTTTAAAAAGCTAACCTGAGCATTGAAGAAATAAGACTCTTATAGGCCACGTTCAGGGAATCTAACCTTGTTTATTTATTTATTTATTTGTTCTCCACCAGGAAAGTATTTCTCAGTGTGGAAACTTCATTCCTCTTGAACAGGATGTCAAGTGAAGCAACAGATTCACCATCATCCTCCCTGCAAGCCTATTTCCACTTTCCAAATTCATTACTCACATTTTAAATAGGCTTTTCTAATATGATTGATTGGATTGCTACACATTGTGCCATGGGAATATAAATGGAATTTTGGGACCAAGAGGAAACTTTGTGTCTGAAAAATGAAGGCTGTCTTAGGTTGAGCAATGGACTTTTGGCTTCAATCATTCCACTATGATTGGACTCACTGAGTGTTTGATAGTAGGAAAAGCTATTTTCCTCCCACTTCCTCAATTTTTCTTTTTTTATTCTCACACTCCCATTTCTTGCAAGATCCATACCAAGACTTAATTTGAAAATGTCAGGTCTTTAAACTGATGAAACAGAACATTCATGCAGTTATGGGAGCATTATTTAAATAAATGATTATTTCACAGAAGAGAAATACTTGTGTAAAGCCCATATTTGATTAAATTGCATACTGAAGACCTTCTGTGTGCAAGTGGCTTGGTTGATGCACCCAAATTAATTATTAAAGAGATGTTCCATTTGACAGAAATACCCTGAACTTATTTTGAACTTTAAATATTGGAATGGAGAATTGTATCTAAGTAAACCTTGAGATTCCAGATTTCTCTGGTAAAATATAACTACCAAGAAATGATCACTTTAGGTATAGAAATTTCACAGTGCTTGGAAAGAAAGAAGAAAGAAAAAAGAAAAAAGAAAAAAGAAAGAAAGAAAGAAAGAAAGAAAGAAAGAAAGAAAGAAAGAAAGAAAGAAAGAAAGAAAGAAGAGGAAAAAGCCCTACGTAATGTGTGAGCTTCCAGGAACTTCAAATGCAACATACACAATATATGCAGTGGCCCTCTCTCATCATTAGTATTTTCAACAACAAAAAAAGTTTCAGAACCAAGAGTAATTTAAAAGAAATATTCAGCTATAAGAGGAGTGCCATGTAAGTTTGGAGTCTGGTTGCACCTTTTCTGACTAATACATTTATTTCAAGGCATAACCTTTCATGAGCTGCAGGATTCCCATGCCATGGATCACTCTGAGATCAACTCACAAGGTTCAAATATAAAAACCCCATCAGCCTATTTCAATGTCAATTAGCTGCCAAAAGGTACACCCCAATGCAGTTCTATCTGCTCTGAAGATGCCACTCAGGAAGACAAACAAAAACTAGAGCATGGTCACTCAGCCCAAAAGCTCATCATTGCTTACAGAACGAACAAAATTAAGACATCAAATATGAAACGTAAGTAAACCAAAGAGATTTTAAACCTACAGTACAAAAAGCTAATCAGTGTAGGCGGACATCCAGACAATAGGGACTTTTCTTTTCCATTAAGTCTTTGCACTACTGTTATCATAGGCAGAGTGCTAAAATGTTAGAGTTGGTCACAAAAGCCCTGTATTCTGTTTCTCTCAGAGGCTAACTGGATGTATCTAGGAAATCTGCAGGTAGAACATCAGGACAACTTATAGATTTCCCTAGGGGATTCAAAACATGATTTTGCAGGAAGTACCATACAGTTGTTAGAATAGTGGTGGCCATTGAATCTTATCCTTCATGGTTTTGCCTAATTCATCTCTAACCATCATCTTAACAGCATTATGGGCCCCATGCAAAGCAGTGTACTGGGACCCCTATGACAACTACTCACAGGAATAAAAAATGTAAATGGTTGATAAAATTAAACATATATTTGCATAATATATGTATAATATATTCATATGATACAAAGTGCATTGAAGGGTTAACATACACAGATTAGTATGAGGCCCCTATGCTCGTGGGGCCCACGGGCAAGTGCCCATTAGGCCCATGCATTAAGACAGCCCTGCTAACCATAGCTAATCCATTTCATTTTTGGTCAATGAAATCCATGGTTAAATTCTGCTTAGTGAAAGGAAGAATTTTTAATTTGCCCTTAAATTCCCACCATAGTCCTTTGCTGGATGGAATATAGCACCTGTGTGGCTTTTGCATGCTTTCACGTTGCTGCACAAATTTGATACCAAACATACAAAACAAAGCTATTATCAAGTCTTTGGCATAGCTGTTCCTGTTAAACTTACAATTTTATCAGTATGTAAATATTATAACATCTATTACATTTACAAACAAATACCAGACTTACTTCGTGTGAAAGAATTTCAAATGAAGAAAATATCCCTGTTCAACATGCAGAAATAACAGCCAGCTTTTCCTATCTATCCAGATATGTTAGACCCTTCTGTAATTTGGACTGAACATGTTATCTACAATTTCACATTTTCTAACATTTTTGCTATACATTAGGAAAGGCACGGAAAGGGAGAGATCAGTCGGAAAAGGCTGACATAGTAACTTTCCAGATACAGAACATAAGACATCCAGAAGTGGGGATATATGCTAATATTACAAGATAAAAAGAATCGTTTAGGAAAAAAATCAGTACTCTTGGTAAGAAATTACTAAAAACTACAAACCCATTTAACGACAAACTAAAAACAGCAGATCAGATATGGGTTGCTGATCACCTATTTGGAAGCAGAGATGGTAAACCCTACCTAAACTGTATTGTGGTTAATCAATTCCAGTGTAAATAAAATGGATTTGGAGAAGTTTTCTTATTTGGTATAGAGATTGGCAGGGAACAGAACAAATTAACGTTGGGATAAGGATCCTAAATTAAGTGATTTTCATGGTTCATGGCTCTGTTTTTAAGAACCTTACCGGGCATTAAATTGCAATAGTCCTGTAGCAAGTTCTAAAATGTTGTCCTAAAGTGTATTTTTGTGCATGCTTTTATTTTTGTTCCTGAGAGATTAAAACTTTCTGAAATATTTTAAAAATACTTTTCTGACTGAAGACTCTTTTACTATATTTCATCAAAAATTTCTTTGCAGTAGAACATATAAAACTGCATACAACAATATTTCTTTACTAGGAAATTGAACCTGAAGGTAGTAAAAAGAAAGTGCTTGCCATGACAAACAGTGGAAAAGGAGAATTTATAGATCTTATATTTGCAATGAGATCATTTTAGAATATTGTTTTTGAAGAATATAGCTCCATCTGCATATATGAATGCAAAAAATGTTAGATTTTTAGTCTGTTTTGCTAGGCAATGAAGTTCGTTTTTGTTCACATTACACATGGTTTTGGCCTCCCAGATTATTTGCTTGTTATCAACTGTAGCAAACATATTTTAAATGGAAAGAGTAATATTGTCATTGCACACAGGAATGTTTTGCAAGCATCTAGCAGAATTTAAATTCCTCAATATGGAACTACTGCATGACAATAAATCAACAGTAGACAGATTTGGTCTCACTACATAGTCTGTAAAATCCTTCCCTGAATAAAAATCAAAGTCCATGTAATATATTTATTTAACAGATGGTGTCTATGTACATATAAGCATTATATTCTTCCAGAGTTACGTGTGTTCTCAAAACCTTGCGTGAAGCCTATACAGTACCATAATTTTCTGCCAGAACATATAAATAAATATGACATGGTTTGAATTTGATTAAAATGTATATATTTAATTGCACATAAGGTTAAAATTTTGTATGTAGGTATGGGTCTCAGCATACCACTCAAAAGCTATATGTCGCCTGGGACCAGAATCTCTTGGCAGATGGTTCCTCATTGATCGCATCTGACATTTAATATTAATCAGCAACTGCCTGAGATGGTCACTTTACTTTGCATGATAGCATAACTACCATTCAGCAATAACTCCTGGAGTCCATGTCACGTAGTCCCAGAAAAGAACATCTCCCATGTATACATCTGAACTAAACTGTGTTGTTTCTTTGTGTCATATAATATTATGTGGGTATATGCATAATTTTGTATTTATTTATTTTTTTTGTCACGTTTATGTAGTGTATATTGGAGGTATATAAAGCTCTCCCTTTGAAAGCTGTATGCAACGAAATTTCATTTTAATGTATGCCGATTAGCGTACATTCAAAGTGACAATAAAGTTATTCTAAGTCTAAGTCCTCTATCTTCTTTCATCTGCTCTGCTTCATTTTTATCAGAACAATTTTCTTACTTCAGTGGAGAAGAGAATTTCGGAGAACCTTCCACAGATGGAGGGTGAAGTGAGTGTATATTTTGTTATGAAATGTTCAAGGGACCGGTCCCTTCCTTCACTGTACAATCCGCCCGCCCTTCAGTGGTCTGCAGCTTCGATGGCTTCTATACTTTTAAATCGTGACAAAATGTGAGGGGGAAAAGCCACGTGAGCCTTTTTGGGTAGTTGTGGTACTGTCAACACCTTAACGAAACTGTTGGAGAAATTTTCTGGAAAAATCTGTAAAGAATTTCAATATTCCACTTGTACCCAATGAGTAGGTAAAAATTCACTTCTGATTCTTCCAAGACACTAAATGATTCACAAAGGAAGAAGAGAATCACAAAGCTGAATACATATGGCAAAAATATTAGAAAAAATCAGGACACAACAGATAACAAAGACACAAAGAAAAACCAGAAAGTTCAGTTGCCTCTTGAAAAAAGCACCTTTGGGACACAACGGATAGTTAATATAAATGAGACCATAAGTTGGATTCAGATTTAGTCATATTATTCTAAATAATGAATCAGTTAAAATCAGATGGCCTACTCAAAGCACAATTACCTTCTAAAACCTCCCCGTTATGTTTAAATCCTTGCTTTGATGGATTTCCAATGCATTCTTATTTGCTCAGAGTATATGCCTTACTTCTGGATAAGTCAGTATAATATTGAATTCTTAACTTAGTGTGGGTTTTTTTTTAACGTATCTGCACTTTTAACTGTTTAAAACCATATTGGAAAATGTAATTGGAAAAGAAGCCTCTAAATGTTGACACATATACATATTTTTAAGAATTATAATTTGCAGCATTAAAAGGTTGGTTTTTTTTCTCATGCTCATATTTTATATGATTTTACTTCACAAAGATGATAAAATATTTGAGAAGCTCAGTAGGAGCTGCCTGGATCAGTTACAAAACATTTCATAATAGATTATTTGTTTAGCCAGAGGCTCTTCTTTATAGAGAAGAGGAGAAAATAAGGCAATTAGAAAGTGTCGTGAACCAAGTCCAAACTGGAGAGCATTCTATAGATGGATTACTGTTCCAAACTGAGGTGAACTTAAACCCTTGTCAATTGTGCAAGTGCATAGTTTCACAGAATGTAATAAAAGGGGGAAAAAGAAGATCCCTGATCCATTAAATCAATATCAAACAAAAAGATCATCATAAGGTTTCAGCTTGATGACACATGCATTTATACAAGTTAAGTATCCGTATGATTAATACTTTCTATTTAAAAAAATTGATCCATAGCATATAAGTTCAAACACAATGGCATGCAGGAACTGCTAGAGAAATTATAAAGGAATTCCAGCCAAGCCATACCTGTTTTATTTACTTTTTTAGTGACTTAAGAATTTCTTGTGTTGAAATAGCAATGTGCACATTAAAAACATGAATTCTTCCAAAGAGTCCTCCATATATTGTGTTATACCAGTAGTAGAACTTATTTGTTATGGATCAGACATTTGCGGTTTTGATTTCATATGCAAGTGAAATCTAGGCTCAATCTATACTGTACTTTTTAAAATAACAACAATAAAAATTAATACAAGTTAAAAAAGAATAAAACATGGAAGATGCAGAAAAGAAAAAAGACAAGGAAGAAAAAATAGTGTAGTAAAGAAAAAGAAAAGAAATATATAAAGAAGTAATTTTCCACTTCCCCACAAATATAATTTTTAGTAACTTTTCATCTTCTCTTAAAATACGAATAGAAGAAGTAGAAGGGGAACTCATCAAATTTGCAGATGACACTAAGCTGGCAGGAATACTCCCAAAAGAGACTGGACAGTTACTTGTCTGGAATGATATTGGGTCACCTGCTTGAGCAAAAGGTTAGACTAGAAGACCTCCAAAGTCCCTTCCAACTCTGTTATTCTGTTATTCTATTCTGTTATTTCTCATTTCACAACAAATGATTGGTTCTTTCATATCCCATCTCTTATCTATAAACAAATCCATAAAGCATCATCATTTCAGACTTGATGTCAGTAAAAGTCCATTAAGCATTACCAAAAATAATTTATTTATTTACCCTGATCCAGTAAGCCACCTTTATATTCCTCTTTTACTTCTAACAATCTTGATTTTTTTTAATCCCATCAAATAACATTCCAGAAATATCCTTCAATATGTCCATTATTAAAATATTTTGCTTCATTCTGTAATTGCTAGTTGTATTTGAATGTTCCCCTTTAATTATAATCTTTAGTTCTTTCTAGTTCCCATTATCTAATTTTTTAAGTATTATTCTTTTATTAATTGAAAATAAACACATTTTCACACAAGGTAGTTTTTCTTCCCACTTTTCAGTATATTTAATAATAAAAATGACCTTTTTGAGTTAGCAGCAATATTTTAAACCTATATATTAACATTGATAACATAACTGCAGATTAAAAAGTTAAGATGGGGGACTACAGTATATATACAATTTTTGTTCCTTATCTTATGTGTGTGTGTGTGTGTGTATGTTGGTATGTATATATGTGATGCCAAATAAGCATCTGAAATATGTCTTAGAGAATGTATGTGTAACCTCTATTATTTTGCAAATCTTTTAAAAAATCGATAAAGTGAGATGAAATACTGTTTTAATAAAGTGGACAAGAACATGGAGTGAATTTACAGTGAACAGTATACTGCTATGAATAAGAAACCCTGCTTGTAAGCATAAAACTGAAAGTTAAAAAAAAAACATGGATTCTACATATCTAAAATAAAGAACCATAAGATTAAAACCATGATGAACAATGTGGACCGTAGCAAAAGCCTTTAGTGCATTCCAAGAACAGAACTTTTGTGTTTGCAGGTAGTCTTTAACTTACATTCATTTAGTGACCATCCTTGCACTTATACCCATTGCAGCATCCCCATTGTCATGTGATAAAAATTTGGGGACTTGGCAAATGGAATGTGTTTACAATGGTTGCACATACTGACATCACATGATTGTCATTTGCAACCTTCCCAGTCCGCTTCCTATGAGCAAAGTCAATGGGGGAAGCCAGATTCACTTAGTGACTGCAATAATTAGCTTAACAATCATGGTTAAAAAAGATAATAAAACTGAGTGTGATTCATGTAACAACCACCTTGCTTAGCAATTAAAAATCTGGTCACGATACTTGTCATAAGTTGACCACAATTGTTGTCAAAAGACCCATACAGTCTTCGGTACATAGAATTTATTTTTCCTGTTTGTCCTGAAGCAGGAGATCAAAAGCACACCCAAGAAACCATTTCCTTCCAACTCTGCAAGCCACTGACTGATATCTAAATTTTACCCTTATATTGGAAAAACGGACTGCCATTTTTAAAAAGATTCAAATGAATGTATTCTTTACAGACACCTAGCTTTATAGTGGGATGGATATTTATTAACCTAAATATTATTTGCTACACTTTCTTTCCTTTTTATTGATGAAGTGAACTGGGACAAAGTTAAGGCTAAAAAAGGCACTGTGTAAGTGGCCCCAAGATACAAAAAGGCTTTATTATGTTCCTACTTCATTTCTGAAATTTGAAATTATTTGAATTAAAGCTCCCCTAACATCCATCTAATTTAGATTTAATAAGGAACTTCTAATCCCTTGGTAAAATAGGTTATTAAAAGTATACTTCTTGTAGTTCAAACAGCAGCCAGAACTTCAGAGTAAGAGGCTGTTAAGCTGTTTTCATGACCAGCTGGAATTGCCATCACAGAAAATAATCATTCTAATAAGTCAAGAGCTTGCTATTTACAAACATGAAATTTAGAGAAGAAAGAAAGCTGGAAAACTCCATAGGAATCAACCATTAACATAAAACAATCACACTAATTGTGTACAAGTTATCAGGGAAGTTGATGTGAATGAGTGACAATCTCTGTTGATGCTACTATGTATTCTTATGTCACAAATGTGGATCCTTGTCAAAATTTCATTTCATTCTCTTGCTTTGGAGTAAATGCTGCTTCCATAGTAATTCTTAGACAAGTACTTAGTTGCACAATCTTGATTAGCAAAATTTGTGTTTTGGGGACAAATGCAAGCTCATAGAATAACATCTGGCTACTGGTATCTGAAGAGTCTCAATAAAGGACAAAAACAGAACATGTGGTGCCTTCCAGTCAATGCAACTGGAAATACACATAGGATATACATGATTTAAAAAATAGACAAATTCTCCCTCTCCAAGGGTAGAGGATTGAAAATCTCATCATAGGGGCATAACAAAATAATATCTGAATCTCTCTGGTCTGAAAGCTTAAATCTAAGACAACTAATATACCTCCCCTGGTGCCTGATTGGGTTCTCTATTTTCTAAATCAGGGGTGTCAAACTCACACGGTCATGGCGGCATCATGTGACGTATCAGGATTTTTTTTCCCTTTGCTAAACTGGGCGTGGCCAGTGCGTGACGCATCCAGCCCATGGGCCAGGAGTTTGACAACCCTGTTCCAAATGATTCTTTTAATAAAATAAAGTGCTGCAAAACAAAGTGATAGTTTCCAGCATAATGTTTATTTTTAATACCTATCTGCCTAGAAAAGAAAAAAAAAAGATTTGCCAATAGAATCAACTCTTTGAACTAGAAGAGATGGCTGCTTTATTAGAGAGCAGTGATAATAATGTTTTGAATCAGTGAACCCCTCCTTTTAGCAATCATTGTAACCTGCTTTCAACACTGCACAAATGCCCACTGAGTCAAAAAGATGGAGCCAGAAAGATGCCTCCATCAAGATACAACAAAATTGGCTGAGAATAGCTGAATATGGTTTTTTTTCTTTTTTCAAATCTAATTTTGTTTTCTTCATTTACATGTTTTGGGGCTACCTAGAAAAGTACATAGCTGGGACGCGGTGGCTCAGTGGGTAAGACGCTGAGCTTGTCGATCAGAAAAGTTGGCAGTTTGGCGGTTCGAATCCCTAGTTACTTGTCCCAGCTTCTGCCAACGTAGCAGTTCGAAAGCATGTAAAAATGCAAGTAGAAAA
>JANHJO010003415.1:39660-58667 GCA_032468235.1 Pseudoxyrhopus heterurus | reverse complement strand
TAGATAGATAGATAGACAGACAGACAGACAGACAGACAGACAGACAGACAGACAGACAGACAGACAGACAGACAGGTTACAATCATAAACATAGTTTAATAAAACACTGGTCATTGCTCCCTGACATTTTTAGCATCAATTTATATTTCAATAGGATAATAGCTACTACTTTGAGACCTGCATCCTTATCTTAAAGTCACTTAGATTGTACTATGTTATATCCAAAATCATTGAGCCATTATATGTCAGCACTCAAAGTTGTATAATTTCAATAGGCTGTAATCACTTAAAAAACTTTCCATAAATTTAAAATCACAATGACTATGTTAACTATTTCCTATATAAAGACTTGAGTTTCACAAAAGAATCCTTAACCCAAATTACAGCTCCTGTACATTTGGCTGAATCAAGCCTACCAAGACAGTATTTAGTAGAACATCTATTGCAGATGAAGTACATAAATATATGAATCTCAGTAATATAAAGATATTGAGTTTCTATAGCAAATATGTTGAAAGGTGAAATGCTAACATATCTTATTTCCACTTGATTGCTGACTGCTTGAGAAACACATTTTTATAATCCATATTTATTAAGTTGTCCAATGATATGTTATAGAATTGTAGGGCAATTTTCCCCAGCCTGTTATTTCCTGATGTCTTGGAAAAGTGGATTCCAGAAGGTCCATTCACAAAAGCCAACACATTTGAAGAGTACCAGATTAGAAAAGATGGATTTAAACTCTAGAGAAGTGTTTCTCAACTTTAGAAACATTAAGATGTGTTGACCCAGCATGTTGGCTGGGGAGTTCTGAAAGTTGCCAAGGCGAAGGAACATTGATCTAAGGCCATGATGGTGAACCTATGGCGCGTGTGCCAGAGGTGGCACACAGACCCCTCTTCCATTGCATTTAGTATTTACACTTATATACTGCTCCAAAGTGCTGTACAGCACTCTCTGGATGGTTTATAATGTCAGCATATTGCCCCCAACAATCTGGGTCCTCATTTTACTGACCTCAGTAGGATGAAAAGTTGAGTCAACCTTGAGCCTTATCAGGATTGAACTCCTGGCTGTGGGTAGCATTGGCTGCAATACCACATTCTAACTACTGAACCACCAGGGCTTCTAGGTTTGCTTATCTTTAGCTTTTTTCATTGATTGATTTATTATGTGCCATCAAATTGGCACACAGATTTTTTCCAGGAGGATCTTTCTCCAAACTGCTCCTTCATGTTATCCTGCAGTATGCCCATCAAAGCTACAATTGAGTTCATTCATCTTGCTGCTGTCTACCTCTTCTCTTTCCTTCCATCTTTCCCATCCCAGCATTATAGACTTCTTCAAATAGCTGGGTTTTTGCGTATTACTTTTTTTCATCAGCTCAGTTATGCCCCTTGTAGACAACTTCTAACTCTAGCTAGAACTTCTAACTAGAATCTAGTTCTTGAAAAAGCAGCCCATGATAACATGCACCTTTCAAATTAACCTAAAAAGAAAGAAAATGGCTGTAATTTGTTGCTAAACAGTGTAAGGGACAAGAAATTGTTCAGTTCCATCATGCAATTTATACAATTAATATTTCATAAGCTAACTGCTCTACACATTGTTTTGATTTTTATTAAATACAATTCACAAGGCTGTCATTTTCCAGACTTAAGAATAAACAGAAAACTTTAACACTCTACAGAATAGGATTGGGACATTGGATTCTTGCTTGAGTAAGCTCTGAAACCCTAAAGAAGAGGAAAGTTAGTAGTAATAAATAACAACAATGCCTAGAGGGTTTTTTTTCAAATTTCAACAAGTTCCTGGGTGTGTACAAAAAATGTGTGGTTTATGAATTATAAATATTACCACAAAAACATGTATGAAAGCTAATGGTATATCTACAGAATACCAAACTATTAGTAAGAGTACTTTGAAGTTCTGGCTCAATATTTGTGTGCTCAAAGGCATGACAGCTGTTAAAATTAAAAAAAAAATGTATTCACAATGTAAGGAACAAAATATGTATGTTAAATCAGCTCTTTACCCAAATTAGCTGTTAATTTTATGGCAGGCTGTTTCAGATATCCACAACAACAACAAAAGTAACATTTCTTGTAATAACATGTATGATAATTTAAAAATGCACTTTTGATTAACATCCCCAAACTCAGTGTTTAGTTCCATCTGTTCCACCTGAAAAGGAAATACATGTCCACCTGGGAATAGCAGACAGCATGTGCAAATTCTCTTGAAAAATTATGAAACTGCCCCTAATATTAATTTTTACATCTTCTTAATCCATTCAACAAGTTCCCCAAGCCACTGCCTACTACAGGGATTTCAATGGCTATTTAGAACATTCATCAAACTCTATAAAACAAATAAATAAGGAATTATGACCAACTACAGTACTCAGGTTTTATCTTTTTTACAAATATTCAGCAGGTATTCCAGATGAATGGAGATTTGTTCTTTTTGGATACAATCTAATATACTACTATTGGCAATAGTTAGCATCAGGAAGTCTTCGAGGAAGTGGATGATCAAGGTCTGTTAGGTCTGTCAACAAGGAGAATAAATTTCTCAAAAAGCAATATATGTAACAACTTATAAGAAGGATGATGATTAAATCCAGATTAACTCAGATAAATTATATTTTCTTGAGACTCAAAGAGAAAAGTTAGCAATGAATTAAAGCTCATAGAAATGGTTTGGGATTTAATTTGTTATTCCATCCTTTGTCCAAAAAGCTACCTCCCCCCTCCAAATTTTATTGCACTATAATACCAGGTGGTTTACAAACAATGGAAACATAAAACCACTGCAAAAATTTTCAACATCCCCAAATATTACATTTCTCCCACATCACTGAACTTTAATGGGCTCTAGCCTCTTTCTACACAAAGACTTGTGGGAAGAGCCGGCCCTTTCAAGGATCTCCACAAGACTTAAAGATTACCGTACTATGTTTCAGGAGAAATGGGGAAATTTCAGGAGAAATTGCCTAAAGCACATCTGCCTATCCAAGCTGATGAAATAGGCAGAAACACTTATGAAGAGAGTGTTTAATTACCTTTCTCACCTTTTTAGCTTCATAATTATTTTATAGGTAGGTTACATCAGACATCAATTCTGTCATTGTCATTTGGGGTAGAATGAGAATTTTAATTTAGACCATCCTGAAACTAATCTAAGCATTGGTCCTTCTCTACAGCTCTGTGGCCTCTCCAGTCTTCTGTTCAACTGTAGTAACAATGATACATATCAACATCATTATTTTAGCAATTGTCTATCTACTGCAGGATGAAGGCCTCTTCCTCATGTTTCGAACTAATACAGTCCTGAGCTTTCTTTTTCCAATTGGGTCCGCAATACTTGCTGATGTCATCGATCCTTCTTGTTTTAGGTCTCTTTCGTGGACACTTTTTATCAAGTGGGATCCATTCTATGAGTGCCTTGGTCCATCTACGATCAGTTCTTCTTGCTATGTGATCAGCCCATTTCATTTCTTTTACTCTCTTGATGATATCATATACTTTTGTTTGTTCTCTAATCCATGTGCAGGTCTTTCTATCTTGTATTCTAATGCCGAGCGTACATCTTTTGAGAAATGTTTTCAATCAGTGTGTGCTACCTGCTCTAACCTATGCCAGTGAAACATGGACACTAACCTCACAATATAGATGGCCTTAAAAAGAGGCTGAATGGATTCAAGAAAGATTAAGCAATCAAACCTAACAGTTTATCATTTCCTGAATCATTTCCTTAAATACCACCTATTAGGGAACAACAATGGAAGACAATTATTGTCTCTCTACCTGTTACTGTGAAAGAATGGTGGCCTGAGCAGGACTGAATATTTTATGCTGAACCAGGAAAATAAAGTCCACCTCCAAGTTTGTTTGGCAGATGGACCAGATCTCCCCTCTCCCCTATCCACAGAAGTCACCATATAGAGTAGCATAACTACATGGTATATATATATGGTACATAATTTTTACCCATTCCCCCTTTGTATAAGCCATGCACACACACACACATATTGATATAATTATTATGAAGTAATTCCATTCCAAAATAAATCTGGAAGTGGAACAGCATGCTATACCATTAGGATGTCAATAATAAGTTCAGCTCTTATATGGTTTTAAAAGGGGGCAACACATATTTGTGAAGTGAATAATTTCCTACAAAGTTCTTTACAAAAGCAAAATGAAAGCAAGAACCCTGCCTTTGGGCCTGATCATCATGTTGCTGAGGTGGGAAATCTGGAGCCTCCAAAGTTCTATTAATACTACTAGCATTCCTTACCATAAAACCAGGCTGGTTTGATTGTTGAAAATGGGAATTCAACAGGTTCTCTTCACCCCTTGCTCTGTTATTAGTCCACTGATAGTACAAGTCCATGCACAGTTAACTTAACAAATCAAACAGCTGCTTGTATTATCAATTTGCAGAATGCAGCTGGAGCTTCAACTGGTTCCTGGATGACAAGGAGTCTAAACATCATGCATCACAAAAGACAGGTGAGATGTTTACAGCAGTTCTGGTCAAAAGAAATGAGTGTCTGTTCCAAGATCCTGTATGTAATTAGCTGCCAGAAAGCTAAAGAACATTAGCATTGAACAAACACCTCCAAGGATATATAGAACTGCCAGAAAACTCTATTAGAAAATTCAGACAGCAACAGATTGTCTTGTTTGTTTGCAGTTAGTTTGGAAAGCTGGCGTGCAACATGCCTTCCCAGGTGTGACCTTTTTAAAAGATATATTTTGCAAAATGCATCCAAGGGGATCATTGCAACTTGATGAAGTATTTAATCAGAGGTTTCCTGAATTTTATATACTTTTTTTGCAATTCAAGATATGGATAAACAGAAGCTTCATTTTTATTATTTAAGTCCGTTTGTCATGATTTCTTACTATAACTTGGCTGGCAATTGAGAAACCGATTGATTCATTTCCTGCAATACAATAAGAAGCAGAAAGACAAGGAACCTTTTTTTCCCCAATAGTCCTTAGCTTTGCTCTAGGAATACACTATGGGCTTTGATAGCAAGGGTTATCCACATGCAGTGGTCAAAAAGATCAAGATGGCAGTGCAAATACCATGCACACAACAAATGTAAGAAAAGATCCAGGACAATGATTGTGTAGCTTTGGTCACCATTTCATCTTTTGGGATCTCCTTGTGGATCATTTTGGAGCAGAGAAATTCAAGGTCAGATTAAAGCTAGTATAGATTCAATCTATGAGGGCAATAAGTAGATCCTGTCTCTCCAGTCAAGGCTGATCTCCATCCTTAGAATGCAGGGTTCTGTACCAGAGAATCTTTGCATGTGTGCAAAGACTTCTAGGTGAGCAAGAATCCCAGCAGTGCTCATTCCAGCCTGATATAGTGGGCCTTGAGGAACAAGAAAGTCCTGTTACCAAGACAACAGTCAGATTTAGGACACCTGAGTCTAGGGCAGAACTGTAAACTGAGAAAACATTTCAGACAAGTCTCTTCCTAGTTTTCTCATGAAGATAAAGAGAGACAGGGGAGAAGCACATTCAGGCTTACAAGATTCTATTGCCATACTTTTATAATAAAAGTAGTATAGGCCTACATGAATTTGATTTCCTAGGCTGATCTACCTTAGAGGTCTGAGATCTCACAAGGCAATCTTAATTCATATTAATAGGCTTCCTGCTACAGACAAATGTGTTTTATCCATGGATAAGCTGCTCTCTAATGAGAACCATAAAAGAACTAGAAGGTGTTGGAAGGTTTCTAGTCCAACCTCCTGCTCAAACAGGAGACCCTATACCATGAGTGTCAAACTTGCTGTGTCACGTTGCTGTCACATGACATTTTGTGATGTTTTTCCCATTCATGGATCTGGCCTGCATGTGATGCATCCAGCCCGTGGGCTGCCAGCTTGACACCCCTGCCCTATACCATTTCAGACAAGTGGCTGTCCAGTCTCTTCTTAAAAGCCTCCAGCAAGGTGGCACCCACAACTTCTAAAGGCAAGCTGTTCCACTGATTAATTGATCTCACTGTTAGGAAATTTCTTCTTAGTTCTGGGTTGCTTCTCTCCTTGGTTGGTTTCAGTCCATAGTTTCTTATCCTGCCTTCTAGTGCTTTGGAAAATAGGCTGACTCCTCTCATCTTTGTGGTAGTCCCTCAAATATTGGAGCACTACTATCATGTCTCTCTCTTCTGAAAGATGTAAGAGGCTGAAAGATAGAGTGTAGCGCTCTGGGTACATTTATAAACTTTTGTACTTATGTCCAATGTTTTCTACATTCCTAACAACAATGCTACCCCTGACATGGGAATGTGTTTTTACATTTTAAAAATGAAGAAATGATGTCAGGTTTATATGAGCTACTTTTGTCTCCTGTGCTCTTAATTTTTGTACTCAAACATTTGCTCAGCATGACTGAAAATGTAATCAGTGTGGACTGAATGTGGTTCAGCACTGTTTATCTGCTTTTTGCAGTGTAAGTCTATGTATGTTTGCCCAAAAGTCAGCCTGATTAAATTAAATGAAAGTTACTGTTGGTAACTGAGATGGTAGCCCAAGAGACATCTTGAGGTCAGAGATTTGTGTACAATGCACTTCTATAACTTACATATGAAACTCAGCATGAGTTGTAGATGTGGGTGCTCAGGTACTAAATGTTTTATAATTTGATTAGGAAGTATTGATTTCCTTGTCTCAGGACTTGCACAATTTAATGCTCTAGAAATCAGCTGCAAATGACAAACCTCGTGTTGACTTTTCATTAGAAGTATGATATAGAGATTGATGCCTTATTGCTGCTGGTATGGTTACCATGACTTTCAAACTAACTTTTGGTGTTGTTAGTATTTTTTCAGATAGGTAGGAGGGAGGGCAGTGTGATGGGAGGGAAGGAGCAGCTGGGATTAACTTTTGGTTGTAGGCGTCCTTTTGCTTACAACAGATGGAAGCCAACTCAACATTAGAATAAAACCAATCCCAAAGGACTTGTTAAATAAATTGATCCCAAACTTTGAAGCTGTAAAATTATAAGACAATTAAGAGAAATCCAAAGCCATTTGATAATGTGATGTTGATTGGATAGAACTGGCTTCCATTACTGCACTGGGAAGGGACTGGTTTCTGGCTGGAGAAAAGATGTCAAAAATAAATAATATTTCTCTGAGTTATATGGAGCTGTTACTTTTATATGTAGTCTTTTAATCTCAATGTCTTCCAGATACTTTTGGCATTAAGTGAAGACTGAGCCATACTCCTTTAAAGGTTTTGCAAGGCAGACATTTGATTCCTTCCAGCTGTATTTTTGAACCTAAGCTAGAAAGAAGGAGCTAAAAACAGAGGTGGAGGATGTAAGAGAGGGTGAGAAATGGTTCTTAGAAGGCATATCAGTGTTTGTCTAATCTTGAATTTTAAAAAATGAGCTGGACTAGCATTAAGGAAGCTTTATTCCTCCATGATGTTTGAATCAAAGAAGACTCTGGAGGTGCTAGACTCATGCTTGACTCTGGCACTTGGACTAGGTAAATTCTAACAAACTCTAGTTGAAGCCTTATATGATAAGGGCATTGGGGTAGGTGGCTCCCAAATCTAGTAAATAGATAATGCAATTTGATTTGTTCAGTGTTATATTGCCATTGAAGATATCCACACAGGGAATTCTAATAAATTCAGTTTTATCAGATAAGGCTCAATAGTTCTACCAGATACACTGATACATCATTTGTGTTCTTTCCTGGATATACTCTAAGAACTTTTGGGATATGCTTTAATAACTTCTCAGTTGAACTTAATACAGTGGATTTTGCATGCCACTGTCCTTGATAAAATTTCAAGCTTCAGTTGGTGCAGAAGATGGTAACCAAAATTTCAAATTTTATAATCAACTCTACAGCGATCTTGAAATAGTTTTACTGACTTTTAGTAAACTTATGGGACCAATTAATTTTAAAAATCTGTAATCCAAATACCTGAAGGAGTATCTCATTGCATGTTATCATACTAGCTTTAAGAACTCATATTGAGGGCCTTCTTTTGATGCCTCCTTTTCTAGAATGCATTATGCAGTGAACAGTGGAAATGATTCTTCTGATAGTAGGATCTTGCTATAGAATGTTCTCCCCAATGTTCTGCTTCGCATGTAAATCTTTTTAATGCTAGGCAAAAGCATGCCTATTCATCTAGGTTCTAGGCCTTCTAATTTACTTTACATTGTTTGTAATTACAGTTTTACATATTTTTCCAATTCTTCTTGATACATTATTATAGGTTGCACAGCATGGTAAAGGATTTATATATATAAATGTGCTTTTTAAAAGAAGCTAGAATTGTGATGTATAATTCTTTAGTAGAGTTGTGTCTCAACATCATTTATGCTGCCATGGCAATAATGGGTAGCTAGATATTTTCAGCCAAAGTTCCTACCCAAAACATTTAACAAAGGTTCCTGAATAACTCTGCACAAATATAACAGCACTAGTTCTGCTTCCTTTCACAACATGGTAATTATCATTCTTGTCTTGTCTCTTAAGCCCCACCATCACCCGATGCATTTGACTTGAATTTCAATAAGTGGTGTCTTAATGTGAAAGTTAAAGGAGATACTCATCAAATTGCAAAGAGCACAAAACTGCGAGGAAGCTTTAATATACTAGGCATGAGTCAGTACAATGTGGCAACTAAAGAAACGTATGCAATCCAACAAAAGCACCAAGCTTATAAAATGATAATTATGCAGTTCAGTTCTATTTAACCAGACCTCATGTGGGGTCATCTGTCTATTTCTGGACACAGTTTAAGAAGGTATTAATAAACATAAACATGAGGAAGACAGGGTTGGTAAGAAATCTGGAAATTAAATCTTAAAATGAAACTTAAAGGAATTGTATTAATTTAAATTGAAAAAGAAACAAAAGTGATGATATAATAAAATTCAAACATAGGTTCTACTATATAATGATGCAACAAACACATTTTCTGTTGTCCAATTTTCAGGCTTCAAATAGAATAATCTGATGGTTCTGGAACAGATTGCTTCTGAAAGGTTGATTCATTTGTTGGAGGTATAAGCCAACACTAGATGTTCACATTCTAGGAGTACTGTAACAGAAGGTGTATTTTTGTTGTGTTTTGTTGTGTTTTTCTTTTTTCTGTATTAGTGGAGAAATGGACTTATATGATTATGTTACACCTGCTAACCTTGACACAGAATTTTGTCAGCAGATTTCTATAGTTCTCTTATGTTAGAAACAAGATAGCTGTAAAGGAATACATATCTTCAATAGAACAGCCTTCTTCAGGTCTCTGTCATTACAGATAATCCAATGACCTATGAGCACAATTGCACCAGAATGTCTGTCACTAAACAAGGCAGTTATTAACTGAGGTGTGCCCAATTTTACAACCATTTTGCTATGGTTGAAATCGTGAATCACTGTAGTCTTTAATGGAATCTCAGAGTCATTAAGTGAATCTGGCTTTTTTCATTAACCTTGTTTGACAGAAGATTGCTGAGAAGATTGCAAATGGCCATCATGTGACCTCACAATGATGCAACTGCTGGAAATACATGCCGGTTGTCGAGTACTCAAATTTTGATCATGTAACCATTTTTTAGGGTTGTTGTAATTTTGAACAGTTGCTAAATGAATGGTTTTAACTCATGGACTATAGTGAGAATTATAGGAGCTAAAATACAGATAACGGGAGGGTATCCAGGTTGGAGAAGATTGAATTAGCAAGATTAAGCAAGCTAGTACATTATCCTGTTTAGAGCAAAGCTCTGCAATCAATTATGGTTCCCAGAGAGTTGTCCATATGGACTATAAATCTAAGTATATTTTCATCTCTGGCAGAATTCTTAAAAGGCTTTAAATTAGAATGAAATCAAGAATCCTTTTAAATAATAATTTTTATTAAAGCTTAATACAAATTTAAAAATACAAACAAAATGCAAAGATAAAAAATTAATACAAAAAATATAAAAAAGAAAAAGTACAGAGAGAAAAAAGGGGGATTATAACAGTTAAATTATTATATTTCTTTTGGAATTTGTGTTCTCTACTTCTATAAAACCAGCAACACAATATCTGTCAACGGCTAAACAACAAGCAATTTAAACCATGAACTAGTCCAGATGAACAGGGATTTCTTATTGTAGAAAAAGGACCGACCATAATAGGTGGAGAAAATTCAGTTACCAGTTGCTTTCTACAATTGATGTAAAATTTGGCATACCAGGGGTGTTGAACTTGACATCATTAAACATACTGATGCCAGCTCACTTGCAAATAATTCCATTCTTAACCATGATGATTTGGTCTGCCAGAATGAAGCTGGTGCTGATGAAAGCTCAGAGCAACATATGGGAAAAAATATTTGCAAAAACAAATGTGCCAAATACTTTACTAATTTTGTTATGGAAGAATAGAGGAAAAGAACATGTGAAAATGAGATTTGCTTTTTGCTTGTGCCAGCACCAAGACTTTGATATAACACATAGGCTTATGCACAATTTTAAAGGAGGTTGCCCAATAAACGTCAGACAAACCACACACATGCTCTACTCTGCTTATACAAGTCCCAAAATGCTTTGTCTCTCTAGGGCCTTAAAACTTTGTAATTCCCTTACAATCAGCCCAATCACTTTTTTAAAAAAACAAATAAGGAAATTGTCATGACATAACAAAGCTACAGAAGGTTTTCTACTTCACCTATATTTCTTCAAAACATCAAATTGTTTTATTTTACATTTATTTAAATGCAGGAGACAATTGTATGAATTAGAGTGAGGGAAAATATATTGTCAGTGGGATCATTTAGTCTGTTTACATCTTTCTCCAAGTGCGGTTTGGATAGCATTGTAAATAATTTAACAGTTCAGCTACCTTGAAGTCTACATCTGTTCTGGATCATTTTCATTTACAGCATAGAAAAATGATCTTCTCTGGACTTGGAAACTGAGCAAGCTGGGGTCTGGTTGTACCTGGGTGGGAGACCATCACAGGTGTGTAGTAGGTATGGTAAAAAGAAAAAAATCAAAATGGCGGCTGTGATGGTGCCAATTGAAGTTCCATCCATTTATCTACACACATGTAAAAAAATTGAGTGGTATTTCAATCATCACCATAACATCCACCATCTTTCTTTTTTCCCATACTTTGCAGACAATTCTGGAGACCTTCAGAGAAGTCCAAGGCTATAAGGCCAGAGTGGGATATCAGAACAACAGAGGAAGGTAATTTCAAATCATTTCCATGGTATGTCAGAAAAACTAGCCTTGATTTGAGAGCAACTTGACCTTATTGGGAGATGGGTGCAGTTAATTCAGGAAAGACATGAGCTCACCATACATATGATTTAATTTAAAAGAAAAAGACCGGGGAAGATGCAGATGTGTTTTAAAGCTCCTTGATGAAGTTTTAAGTGCAAAGCTCTTACTTGCTTTTAATGGCTTCAGTTTATCAAGTATTTTATTCTCATGACCAAGCAGTTGTCAATCACTGTAAAAAAAGAAATTAAGCCCATTGTGAGGCCATGAAATTACATTTTCTAGGTAATAACAAGTAATTAATACCACAGTCTGACCTTTGCCTAAAGCAGCCAATTTAGAGGCACCCAAAATGGCAAGCTGCACAACATAAGTCAGTGACCCAAGACAAAGATTTTCCTTGGACCTTTTAAAAGAACAAACAATTCTATTTTTCTTATAGTTACCTTTGGGCAATTAGCATAGCTCATCTATTGATTAACTGGCTAGGTTCATATGCTCCCAACATAGCTTGATAAATAGTGCTGTTCATTGCCTCTAAACAACACTATTTTATCAAGATATGTTGGGAGAGTAAGAAATAAGCAAGTTAAATATGGTTGGTTACTTAGAAAAAAAATATTGCATTATGGATTTTCTACAAACCTCCACATTTATTTATTTAAATTGATTTATATAGCATCTCATCTTTGGGTGGCTGATACAGAGTAAAAGAAAAGAAACATAAATTCAATGTATATTAAAAAAGACAATTTCCCAGCCAAGTAAACAAAAAGTGACTTTTGAAAACACCATAGACCAGCAGTGTGGACAAAATTCTTCTCTTATTTTTTTGTCAGGTCTTCAAGGCTTTCCAAAACAGTTGGAGCCAACCAACCTTAGATAATATGGTATTTACAGAAGGCAGGCTCAGCTATGGAAAAGGCATCCTTCTTTTTGGTCCGTCTAGATGATAATCCCTGATTGACAGGGCCCAGGGCATGTCTTTCCTGCCTGCCCTAATGGAATTGGAGAAAACAATGAGAGTAAGGTGGCTCTTCCAGTACCCTGGTCTTGAGTTATGTATGCTTTTATAGGAAATAACTATTACCTAGTGAGAGATCAAGAAGAGCAAGGATGTGGCAAACATATTAGAAGGGATCCTCCTCAGCTTTTTGAGCTGTAAAAGTAGCAAGGACAAATGTTCTTTCAGATTTGCAAGATTAATGCCAACTTTGTGAAGTAGTCCAGACAAGAAGCATACCCAGAACTCTACTTTATTGTAAGGTTACATTAACCAAATCTTGTTATAGGTTGAGACCTTTGTCAGTTGCTACCAGCACTTCCCTATGCCTGTTTTAACAGCCCTAAGGGCCATGGCAATTTAGTCACATTCCATGCAGAGTCCTCATATCTACGTACGTGATTCCAAACTTGTGCTTCCTGGTTATCCAGGTATAGCCAGATATAAGGTCATAATCAGACTCCTTGGACATACACTTCCAGAACTACCATTGCCACACTTACTGGAGATTCTGAGAGAATGTTGTCCAGATTCCCAGGAGAGAGGGCAGCACATTCCACAGGAGCCAAAGACAGCACACTTTAGATGAGTGAAAGAAAGAGAGTTAAGACAGCTCCTCCCTAATAGTTCCCAGAGTATATATTTTATGGTGCAAGTTGTCTGCTTTAGTTTGGTAAAAGTTTGGCAAGATTTCTATCTATAGGTGAGGAACAATAAAGGAAATTGCTTAGAAGAGCCTCTACGTGTCTTTCATTGTCCCTTCAATGCTCCTTCCACTTTCTTTCTGTTTAAACTACAAGCAACCCTCTCTTCTCTTTCTTAAGATGAGTCATCCAGGAAAGCAACCTATCAAATGTTGAGGGGGAATCATATGGAAAAGGATTGAGACAGTTGTATTGCCGGAAACCCAGTATAAGTAGAAGCTGTGTCATCTTATCTGTTTTAGTTAAAACTAATCTTTTCTAACCCAGTATTCAGCAGATTAAATATGCAAACAAGTATGCAAACATGACCTGTGTATGTGTGCTCGTCAGAAGCCAGGAGGCACAAAAGATAATTTATTCAAAAGTATACTTGAAGATTTGAAGGCAGAGCATAAGAATGAGAGAGGTGGAAAAGGGCAGCATTAAAGATGTCAGCATTATGGATATCTGGTTCTAAATGCAATTATATTTACTTTCTATTATCAGAAAATTCCTTGAGAAATAATATTGGGCCATTTTACAAAAATATTGTAAATTTTTATTTTACATCAATTTCATGAATTTGGAGCTGAATCTTCTTTGTCTTTAGAATAAAAAATTTGAGGGCTCAATACATAAATAATCTACAGGGGCAGCACAACTTTCCAACATCCTAGAATTCTTAACAAGGAAAAGCAAGTTAAAAATAATGCAGTATTTCAGGAATGAGTATTCCACAGTGTCTCCTCGCTGTTTTATTACCATTGCAAGAAAGTGACTATTTTTCCTTCTCATCTGATATGCAATTATTTGCATGTCACTGGGATGTGGGGCACAATAAGATTTAAGTTGACAGCCCTTCTTTGTACTAGATGCACGTTCAATAAAACTAGCACACAGGAATTTCCCAGTGGGTTATGCTGCTACTTTTTAATTTGTGACTTTTGTCCATGACCTTATAACAAGAATCATATCTACAGATAACAGCAGTAACTGTAAAGGGACTGCAAGGGGAAGTTAACATGCACTGGGTAAGAAGTAGTATGAAATATTGATGTCTGTAGGAGATGTATTGGAGAGTCCATCTCTTAAGTTCTTTCATTTCATGCCTGATATGAAAACTAAACTGTGTAGCAATATATGCCACTGGGATCCATTGTAATATAGAACCAGTCTCTGGATTCCAAACAAGAAGGAAAAGTGAAAGAACTCAGACATGATTATTTCATGGGTGGAACAACAAATCAAAAAGCACATACTGTATATCACCTTTATTGGGTTGTGATTGTCATCAGAGACTCGTTCAAATGTTAGTTAAAACCTTCTATAAAGACTGACAAATCAAAAGATACTGAGGGCTGGAGGTTGTCCACATAGAAGACAAAGTATATCAGAGACTACCTGATTCCCAAGTGGTATTTCAATTCAGGCAGCCCAAATTTATGTGGTTTCATATGTAGTCTTGCTTATACTTTGTCTTTTCAAATGTTGTCCAATACTGCTTATAAATTACCTTCCCAAATGATCCTAAAAATAATTTGTTTATTATGCATATTTTTAAAGAAACCACAAGCACCACCATATTTTGAAAATGTGAAATTATTATTCATAAAAAATAAAGATTACGCCTAAACTTCTGAGATTCAGAAGCAAACCCAGTGATGTGTGTTGACAACCATAGGCAAAAGAATTTAAAGAATTTATAAATGACTTTTTTCTTAAATGTAAGAAAAAAATATTAAAAAACTATGTTTAAAAGTTTAAACCCAATTCCCATTTCCTCTCTCCCAGTATTGCACAATGATGATTGAGCAAGCAAGGCAATAAATGGGAAGGATTTACAAAGAGACAAAACAGAATTTCATGGTTGGAAGAAACAGTTGATTGACTGTATTTTAAAGTAATGTTCTTTTATACAGAACTTTGCAAGATTTTATTGCAGATTCCTACTAGATAAACATGTTTACACACGTTTACATTGAGTGAACATGTAAATCAAAAAATGGTTAATTACATGCGTAGGAATTGTTTTTCTTCCTCTTCAAAGATATGCCAATCTGAATCAGGTATTAAATATATCCTTTTTTAAATGATTAAATCTGAAGGAGGCGGGGTACTATTTGCTTGAGAGCAAACGCAGTCTGGGATTTTGTTTGTACTAAGTTTGGGAGAGCAAGTTGTAAATGATCCAGGTCAAAAAAAGAAGGTTGGATGGATAGAATATGGCTATCTTTCCTTACCTTGTGCAGATTCCAAATGCAGGGAACTTCATCTTCAGTCAGCTTTTGTTGAGAATCCTGGAATAAAGTCTTTAAATCCAAGGGGGTGCCCAAAATAGAAAAGGTGTTTTACTCACTTAAAAACATCTAAAGAGATGTTTTTTATTTTTATTGTCATTTTGTTAAAAACATCTGAAGAGGATTTTAAAAGAAAACTGATCTCAATGCCAAATTAACCGATGGTTGCAGTCTTTATGCACAAAAATCTACTTCATTTTACCCCATGTTTTTAATAGTATGATTTTTGACAGCAGGGTGGAGTCATTTTGTGGCTACTATTGATAATGAAATAGTTTCATCTCCTGTCCCACCTCACTTTATAGCAGCCCTGACCATACAATTGCTAGAATATACCTTGGGAAATGTTATGCTAATAAATCTCCCATCTAACACTGCTGTTCAACTGCAAGCAGCTTTGAGACCTAAAAAATTGAGTTTATCATCCTATTTAGCAGGAGAGCCTTCTGGCCAATATGAGCTATAGACTTGCTAGGTCTTTTTATAATTAACCTTTGTTCAGATGACTGAATAATTAAGCAGGCATCTGTTTTTGTGTTGCTTTCAGTTAGCTGCTGAGGAATATTATAGGATTCTGTAATTGAGTATCTTTAGTTTGTAGAAAAGAGGACACGGTTTCATTATATTTATAGCTCACTTTACTTTTCTACAACTCAAGGGAATGTACAAAAGACTTCCACCTTTTATTTTCTCCCCAACTATCCTGTGAGATAAGTTGGACTGAGAACAAATGACTGACCAAGTTCTGTGCCTAAGGAAAAACTAAAACTCAGGTTTTCCTGGTTTCTAATCCAGCATATTAATCACTATGCTAAACAGGATCAATAGATAAAGTGTTGAGTTGACATTGAGAATTGACATTCTCCCCACAAAGAATGTTGACAACATGGTCTAAAATATTTAAAAGGCCTACTTGTACAAGAAGAGAGAGGCTTATTTTCCTTAAAACTGAACAGACCAAGATATATAAATTGAAATTAAAGGAAAGGAGAATCAGGCTATTAGAAGGAAGTTCCTAATGTCGAAAAAACAGTTAAGAAATAAAACAGTATTTTTAGAACAGGGCTATCAAACTCGCAGCACTCGAGCCAGATGCATTACACACTGGCCACACCCATGCACAGTTTAGCAAAGGGGGAAAATATCCCAATAAATCACATGATGCCACTGTGATTCTGCGAGTTTGACACCCCTGTTCTAAAACAAAGAAGAATCTTGATCTCTTTGTGATTTCAGACAGATGCTAGATGACCATTACTGGAGAGATCATTTACCAAATTTCTATACTTAGCTGGGAGTTGGGCTTGTTGACTTTCCAATGCATACATCTTATGATTCTGTTATTCATTATTTATAAAAAGGGGACAGATCAGCTTGATGTTGGACTCTTCACAGCAACTGGAGGATTGTATGATTCTAGATATAGTGCAAAACTATGCTAGTGATAGCCTTTAAATAATTTTATGTCTTGGGAACTTTGTAGCTAAGGCCTTCACATGGCCAATCAGAAGCAAGTGGAGATATGTTTAGTTCCCCATAATATTCAGTACTAACACCATTCAAGGATGCCTCCAGGAAATGGGGAAGGACTTAAAAATTCCAAAGATTATATTTTAATGACGCATCTTTAATTCTCTACCAACAGAGGTGAAAAATTTTAAGGTGGACAAATGAGATAGAATCTAGGAATGAGTTGGCTGCCCTTCACGTTTCATTGCTATTAAGCTAGCCTCTCATCTGTGAACATAATTTTAGATACTGCGCATTGTTAGCTCTTTCTCCAGTTCAGTTCCAAGCTCTATTCAGTCCACTGGCCTGCAGCAATTCTGACCTCTCTGGTCATTGAGATTGACAGCTAGCATAGAACTAAAAAACATCATTTCCAAGGGACTCAAACTGATACTGAAAGAAACTCCATAATGAGTAGCTGAATACCCAATTAGCAAGACAATCATCATGACAAAAACAAACAGAAAGGACATTTTGCACTGGAGATAATTAATTTTAGGATAACATCTCGCAGGCAATGTTTGAATGACATCAAAGATATAAACTGCCATTCAAGCAATCCTAGCCTTTGTATTCTTCAATCAACACCTCTAAAGGGGAAAAAAAGCCAGAGGGGGATCTCTCACTCTCTCTTTTTAATGAGAAAATTAAATGTGAAAGCTAGCATTGTACAAGGAAAGCAGTTACACAGCTTGCAAGTTAATACTAAAGGGCATTCAGGATCATTTTCTTCCCAACTGAGCCAAACACTACCATGGTTTAATAAATTACTCTGCAGCCTGTCATTTGGTTTTATGTTGATAGATGAGGTAGTTATTTTTGCATTTTACTTAGAATATATTATGTCTTAAGTAAAAGAAAACAACAACAACAACAATAATAATATTTGGTGATGTATTTTTATATATTTCAGTCCCAAAAGGTATTCGTCTCAATTCAGCAAGGATACGTTAAAGCAGGAAGAAGCCTTGTAACTCTCATAGTTCATAAAGATGTGAACAGCCATCCCTTTCCATAATTCCATGCTCATCTAAGCGCTTCCATAACTAAATTAATGCCTCCCTTGCCTACAGCCTCCGTGGTTCTGCATAATACTTTTACATTTAAGTACTGTATGGTTCCCCTTCAGTGCTAAAGGACAAGACAGATCTTTGTCATTACTGGACTTTCTCCATGTTATATCATAAAAGGAGTTTTGGGAATTATTAGAAGATGAAATCTCTTAAACTTTAACTTTTTCGGCAAGCCTGTACATCCCCTCGTAATAGAGAGCTTGTGTGCTGACTATATCATATATAATTTCTTTCCTCATAGTAAATTTCTTTATTCAGAACATGTTTATTTACTAATCTACTTACGTTTATTGTTTTTAACTGGTTTTATATATTGTATTAACTGCCAGTTTTATTGCATGTCATCCAGAGTCACTTTGTGTGAGATGGACAGTCATATAAATTTGATAATTATTGTTAAATATAACATCAAGGGATTTGCAAAGGGAGAGGGTATGGAAAGCTGAAGGAGGGGAGGAATTCTTGGTAAAAAGCTTCCTGGATCCTACCCTCTCAAATGTGAGTAGCACAGAATTTGGGCAAGAAAGGCCCATACAAAAGCTGGATAGGCCAAAAGCTTAAAACCTAAGGTCAACGCAGAATGCTTCTTATCGCAGCACTGCTGGGAATGAATTTGTGACATGGAGTGGATTAGGCATGGATTGTCAAGGAAGATTCAAGTAACAGAAGGATGTCCCAGTTTTTGTTTTTTTAAAAACAGTTTCTCAGTCATGGAAATCAAATTCAGACTGAGTATTACTAACCCAATAAAATCATTAGTTAGCATAAGAGGATTTTTTTAAAAAACTTTTGAACTAGTGTTTATTCTTAGGAATTCATAGACGAATCCCTACAGATTTTCAGAAGTGGTTTGCCATTGTCTTGTTCCTGGGGCTGATAGAGAGTGACTGGCTTGGTTTCATGTGTAAGACAGAATGAACTAAATCTTATGGTCTCCTGGTTTCTAACCTGATATTTAACAACTACATGCTCTACATCCAACTGGCTTTCATTGAGAAGAAATAATTCCACATTAACCCATGTGCCATTTTGAGTTAAAAATCAACTTTCAGATCCCATCCTGAGTACTTTCTCAAGTTTTGGGGACCCCAGTTTGAAAAATAGCAATAGCAATAACAATAGCACTGTATTTATATACCGCCTATCAGGGCTTGCAACCCTCTCTAAGCGGTTTA
>JANHJO010003415.1:16342-31246 GCA_032468235.1 Pseudoxyrhopus heterurus | reverse complement strand
AGGTCAGAATTCCAACTGAAAGCTTTCCCACAAACTGGACATTCATATGGTTTCTCTCCTGTGTGAGTCCTCTGGTGTTTCACACGATCAGAATTATTACTGAAACTTTTCCCACAATCCTGACACTTGTATGGTTTCTCTCCTGTGTGAGTCCTCTGATGTTTCACAAGGTTAGATTTATTATTGAAACTTTTCCCACAATCCTGACACTCATATGGTTTCTCTCCTGTGTGAGTCCTCTGATGTATCACCAGGTTAGAATTCTCACTGAAACTTTTCCCACAATACAGACACTCATATGGTTTCACTCCCAAGTGAGTTCTCTTGTGTCTTAATAGCTTGGAATTTTGAGTGAAACTTTTTCCACAATCCTCACACTCATATGGTTTCTCTCCCGTGTGAGTCCTCTGATGTACCACCAGTTTGGAAGTCTGACTAAAACGTTTTGCACAATCAGGACATTTAAAGGGTTTCTCCCCAGTGTGAGTTCTCTTGTGTCTCACAAGAGTGGTGTAGTATGCTAAAGCTTTTGCCACATTGGGGGCACTGATAGGCCTTCTCTCCAATGTGAGTGTTTCCATGACGGAGCTGTTCTGAGTAAAAATTTTGCAAACTTTTTTTATAAAAAGGGAAGAGTTTTTATACATTCTGGAGGAAGTAGAAAAGATTTTCATTGAGTTTTGGTTTTAATGCTGCTTCCCATTCTCTGTTATTCACAGTCCTCTTCTTAGCATCTTCTTTGCCTGTAAGATCCATATTAATGAGTTAGTTTCATTATTGTTACAAAAAATGGCTGCAGAAACATGAGGAAACAGCAAAAAAAGCCCCACATATATTATCATGGAAAATATCAAAATGGTACTTTAACCTGTAATAATTATAGTTCATTTGGCACATAAAAACATCTAAGTTCAAATCTCCAATCATTTTATTTTTGAATTGTGTAAATCCTTATTAGCACTGAAAATTGTTATAAAATATTCTTGAAAATACTGAAGATTTTACAGATAACACGTATGCACACATAAATATGAATTTGTGCATGTAAAAAAAACAACTCAAAAATCTCTATTTATTTCAGTCTGCAAAATGTCCCAGAAGAGAATTCGCTCGAATTCCTTGATCTAATTTTAGAAAGGCAGGGCCACTAACAGATGAAATGGGGATCAAATCCTATTTAAGATTTAAAACATCCGTTTTGCTGTTGAAACTCCTCGTCTGCCAGGAAAACAAGGTGTCAATAAAAACACAAGGAATCAAGTGCTACGTGAAGGCTGAGGGAGATGGGAGGTTAAGAAATATTATATATGTATATGTGTATGTATATATATATATAAAATCTCCCATTGGCAAAATTAGGCAGCAGGTTTAAATCATGCAGCCCCAGAGGAACAAAATTTGGGGAGGGGAAGAATATACAACAGCAGCCGCCATGTTTCAGTCTTATCCCTTCGCTGCTTCCACTGGAGGAACCCAAAAGGGCCCGACTTGCTCCCGGCTTCTCCTCCGACCTGCCCTCCACTCACCTCCCAGGAGCCGCTTCGACCCTCCAAGCAGCACAAGAGGCTCCGCCGACGCCACCATCCTCCCTGAGCCGCAAGAGGAAGTTCCTCTGTCGTCCTCCACATCCTCTCTAGCAATCTAATACTCTATCATTTCAATTCGTTCCAGCTCGCCTCTCTCCCTCCGGTGTAATGTCAATACTAGCGATCCCGCTGTTGTTTCTTATTCTCTGCTTTCTAGGCGCAAGTGTTGCTTCTATGTAGATCGCCATCTAGCGACATAAGATTGAAAATCACCCTCGTCCTATCTCTACCCTGAAGCGTTTGCAGACTTACAGATTAACAGAGTTGGAAGGGACCTTGTAGGTCATCTTGTCCAACACCTCACTCATGCAGGAGACCCTTAGATGAAGAAATTGTACGGAACTCATAAAATTTGCAGATGACAACCACTTGTGGATAGTAGCCAACACTTTAAAAGATAAACCCAAGACCTAGAAGGATCTTGGCAGACTTGAACACTGGGACCTTTCCAGCAAAATGCAATTCAGTGGTAAGAAAATAAGGTTTTACACTTGGGCAAGGAAAACTAAATGCACATCTACAGAAGAGGTTTTAGAATACTAAAATATATGAGGAACGGTTGCAGGAATTGGATATGTCTAGTCTAACACAGAGAATGACTAGGGGTGACCTGATAGCTGTCTTCCAGTATTTCAGGGGCTGACAAATTAAGGGGGGGGGGGTCAACCTGTCAGAGGGAAATTAGACGGTCGTTGCTATTGCTTAATGGTGAAGTAAAAACGTGACACATGTTGTGTCCAAAAATATAAGTCTATTTATTTATACATACAAAACAATAAAGATATATACAGATCTAATCTAGTCCTTTGTCTTCATGGCAGTTATGCAGCAGCCTCCTTCAAGTAGCAGGATAGAACTCACAATGGAGAGAGCACGTTGCCCTCAGGTAAAATCTGGCACCTCCCCTTCCTGTGGGAGGTAGTGGAGGGACATTAGGTAAGCTCCCCCTTATTGGGTTCTCATGTTACAGCATGATGTGGTAATATTCCAACAATCCCCTTCTATTGCCACATCATGCCTGATCAGGTATGAGGAACATCAAGAATATCCATATGCAATGCTATAAAGCAATAATTCAATAATACATGCACATTTTCCCACTTAGTAACCAGTGTTGGTCTCTAGATAAAGGCTTAGTTAAAAGGTCTTCAGTCTGATCTTTGGTGTTGATGTGCTCAAGAACAACAAACTTTGCCTTTACCGAATCCCTTACATTCTCACAACACAGATCAATATGACGAGACTTGTATCCAAGAGCACTCCTGTTTGAGATCGCAATGGCTGCCGCCGCCACCTCGCCCCCGGTGGCGACAGAAGCAGCGGACAGGACAGTTTACCGTCCAGCCAGCTAACGCTGCTACATGTGCCCGAGCCAGCCAGGTGCTCAGGACCATGGACACGTGTCAGTGCTGCAGGCTGGAAGGCTGGGGCCACGCAAAAAGCCCACTCTGGCAGGCAGGGAGGGAAGCCCTCGCCCACCCATCCTGGCTGGCAGCTCGGCTGAGAAGATGATCTTCTGGTTTCTGGCATGCATGGGCACTGGCCAGTTTGTCTTCGTGCATGCATGAGTGCTAGAAACTGAAAGACAAGGTAGCCAGCGGGGACGCGTGCTCCGGAAACCAGAAGATCATCTTCCTGGCGCACACATGCGCACCAGGCGGCTGCACTTCTGGTTTTTTATGCGTATGCCGGCAATGGCACATGTGCCCGGAGAGATTGGCTCTGCGTGCCACTTCCAGCACGTGTGCCATATGTTCGCCATCACGGGTATAATCTATTCTGAAAAAGCTCTCTGCTGTTTTTTACAAACAGCTTTGCAAAGAGATCAAGAGGGTTCTGTGAAATAATTAGAAAGATAAAAGGTCAAGGGATATTCTCAGGTCTAGGGCCTGGGAGCTTTAATAACTGTCTGCAGAGCATTTGGGGGAAGAGAGACTGGTGTGCACAAGAGGCAGATTGATTGAACTCCAAAGAGGCTTCAGTTGTTGGAATAAAATGTCCTTTGGAGAGTTTTTGCTTATATTCTGTTGAGTCAATGCTGCTTCTTCCAGTTATTCCGTTACAAACTTCCCTTCCCAATTTGCAGTTTTTCTCCAAATCTCATCATGGCTATATACGGCACAGAATTTCTCTGAGTCTCTCCACTTTCGCTTTCATAGCTTCTCCTTTCTGTAAAGATTTCTGAAAGTATTTTAATATAATGTAAACCTTGGAGCACTTCAGAACTTATTAACTTCAGACTGGTGCATGGATGATGGTATTTTGACTGGACTTTTTTTTAAACAGGAGGACAGAGGTCTGTTTTCCCCAAGTGCTTTGAAAGGATAAATCACTGTCCAGATCAGAGATCCCCAACCCATGGTCACTATATGAAGTGGTGCAATTCAAAGACTACCTGTACATAATTGGATGTGATAGGGTGGATGGCCTCTCCTAGAGATTTCATGTAGATGTTAAACCACGTTGCTTACTGAGGGTAATGTGGGCAATTCCAGCTGCAAGAATGCAGAGGGAAGAATAATATCTCCTATCTAGTTGGGTTTGGAAGCAATGTGGGTGTGCGCTTCAAGGTTTTGTCCTGTATTTCATTATTTTATCAATGGGATGAAGCTGGCAATTGCTTAAGGCTGCACATACACCCCCAAGAGAAAGAACTGCCTGGAATAGTCTTCACTGATCCTCAAGGGAGATGTGCTTTGCCCCTGCCTGATGGCGCATTGTGTTCTCCCCACAGATGCTTTCCTTGGTTTAGTTCCTGCAAAAGAAGCTCCTGGCTGAGTTGGAGTGACGATGAGGGCATCCCTGCGAGACCCAAAGGGACAGACTAGGGCTAGAGCCTTCCATTCAACAGCTTCACTGTTACAGCTTCAATCATTTGCCAAGGCAGGTTTCGAAGACTTATCCTCCAAGCCCCCAGATGTAAAACTGGCTGGAACAATCTTCACCAGCCCCCAAGGGAGGTGCACTTTCAGGTTGCCTATTATACGTCATTCCCCTTCTAGGACACTTTCCTTTGGTTTAATCCGAGCAAGAGGGAAAATGAGTGTTCACTCTTGGGAGACCTGAAAGAAAAGATATAGGATAGATTGTCATGGACGAAACCTATACCTGTGCTTGGTGGGAGTCAGATAAGACTTGATGGCACCGAAGGACGGAATCAATGAAAGCCTCTTGCAAACGATGCAGAGTAGATAGGAAGAGGGTGATTTTCAACCTTATGTCGCTAGATGGCGCTCCAGAAAGAATCAACACTCGCGCTTAGAAAGCAGAGAATAAGAAACAGCAGCGGCATCAATAGTATTGACATTACACGGGAGGGAGAGAGGCTGAGCGGGAACGAATAGAAATGATAGAGTATTAGATTGCTAGAGAGGATGTGGAGGACGACAGAGGAAGTTCCTCTTCCGGCTCACCCATGGGAGGATGATGGTGTCAGCGGAGCCTCTTGTGCTGCTTGGAGGGTCGAAGCGGCTCCTGGGAGGTGAGTGGAGGGCAGGTCGGGGGAGAAGCCGGGAGGAAGTCGGGCCCTTTGGGTTCCTCCACGGCCTGGAAGCAGCGAAGGGACAAGAATGAAACATGCGGGCGGCTGCTGCATTTTCTTTCTCCCCCTAAATTTTTTGATCCTTTTGCTCCATGATTTAAAACTGGAGCTGCCTGTGATTTTCTGCTGGCAGATTTGGGAGATTTAAAGAAATCTTGATATATTTTTCCTATTTCTTAACCACCCACCTCCCTCACCCTTCACGTAACACTTGAAGCCCTGTGGTTTTATTGACATGTCGCTTTCCTGGCAAGCGAGGAGTTTCAAGGACAAAAGGGATATTTACATAGGATTTGTTCACCATTTCATCTGTTAGTGACTCCACCTTTGAAAAAATAGATTAAACATTTGAGCGAATTCACTTCTGTGCTTCATTTTGCAGACTGAAATACACATAATTGTTTTCATAAATAAATTCTTAGGAGTGTATTTCTGTGTCAATAGGAACACACATTCAGTGCATTCAGACAATATTCAGACCCCTTTCATTTCTGTCCATTTTGTTATGCTGCAGCCTGATTTTACACTTGTTGAAATTCATTTTTTCTCATTCATGTACATGACAAAGTGAAAACAGAATTTTAGAAATGTCTGTAAATTTATTAAAAACAAAAAAACCCTGAAATATCACATAGGCATAAGTATTTAGATCCTTCACTCGGTACTTTGTTGAAGCACTTTTGGCAGCGATTACAGCCTCAAGTCTTTTTTGGTGTGAGGCTATAAGCTTTGCGCACCTGGATTGGGGGATTTTCTGCCATTCTTCCTTGCAAGTCCTCTCAAGCTCAGTCAGGTTGGATGGTGACCATCGATGGAGAGCCATTTTCAGGTGCCTCCAGAGATATTCAATAGGGTTCAAGTCAAATCGCTGGCTGGGCCTGTATAGGGCATTCACAGAGTTCTCCCTAAGCCACTCATATGTTGTCTTGGCTGTGTCCTTACCACGTTGAGAAGTAAACCTTTGGCCCAGTCTGAGGTCGTAAGCGCTGTGGAACAGGTTTTCATTAAGGATATCCCTGTACTTTGCTCCATTCAGCTTCCTCTCAACCCTAACCAGTCTCCCAGTCCCTGCTGCTGAAAAGCACCCCCACGCTATCATGCTTCGCTCTTGGGATGACATTGTGCAGGTGATGAGCAGTGCCTGGGTTTCTCAGACATAACATTTAGAAGTGATCGTTCAGTCTTGGTTTCATCAGACCAGAGAATCTTGTTCTTCACAGACTTCAGGTGCTTTTTTGCAAACTCCAAATGGGTTTTCATGTCTTGTGCACTGAAAAGAGGCTTCTGTCTAGTCACTCTGCCATAAAGCCCAGAACGGTGGAGGGCTTCAGTGACGGTTGTCCTTCTGGAACTTTGTCCCATCTCCACACAGAATCTCTGAAGCTTAGTCAGAGTGACCATTAAGTTCTTGGTCACCTCTCTTACTAAGGCGTCTCTACCCCAATTGCTCAGTTTGTCTGGACAGCCAGCTCTTGGAAGAGTCCTGGTTGTACCAAACCTTTTCCATTTGAGAATTATGGAGGCTACTGTGCCCTTAGGAACCTTCGATAGAGCAGAAATTTTATTATAGCCTTCCCCAGATCTGTGTCTTGCAATAATACTGTCTCTGAACTCTGCAGGCAGTTTCTTTGACCTCATGGCTGTTGTTCTGCTACAGTATGCATTGTCAGCTATGAGGCCTTCTATAGAGAGATGTGTGCCTTTCGAAATCATGTCCAATCGATTTAATTTACCACAGGTAGACTCCAATCAAGGTGTAGAAACATTTCAGCAACAATCAAGGGAAATGGGGGGCACCTGAACTAAATTTCAAGTGCTGTTGCAAAGGGCCTGAATACTTATGCCAATGTGACATTTCAGTTTTTTCCTTTTATTAAATTTACAGACATTTCTAAACTTCTGGTTTCACTTTGCTACTATGGGGTACTCTATGTAGATTAAGGAGGAAAAAAAATGAAGTTCAACCACGGTAGAATCAAGCTGCAGCATAACAAAATTGGCAGAAATAAAGGGGGTCTGCATACTTTCTTTTTATATATATAATAAAATTTATTAATTAAAAGCACGAACAGAAACAAAAAGAAAAAAACCCAAGAAGTAAAAGTAAACACAAAAAATACAGAATAAGAAAAAAAAGATAATAATAATATACAAATATACAAACATAAACTACATTGAATGTTGTGTGCTCACGGTGTTAGATAGTGTCCAATGTCTACTTAAGAATTACAATCTTAATTTTTATAAACATATAAATATGTCACTGTTGTACATCATTGTCATATTGTCACAACATGTTTCCATAGCTTAACATTGTTTTACCCATTTCACATGATTATAGTTATCCATTTCTTATAGTCCCTGTGTCTCTATCTTTCTGCTAATCAGGTATAAAAAAGCTCCCGTACTTGAAAATATTCTGCGTCTTCTTTTTCTTTAATTTTTAATGTTAATCTCACCATCTCAGCACATTCTAATATTTTTTTTATAATCTGTGCTTCCGTAGGGATTCTGTCATTTTTCCAACCTTGCGCATAAACTATTCTCGCTGCCGTCAGAATATGCAAAATCAAATACATATTACTCTTATTAATCCGCTCTGTTACAATACCCAATAGGAACATCTCGGGTTTAATCTCCAGATGGCAATTTAGCATTACTTCCAACCAACTATGGATAACCTTCCAGTATCTCTTCGCCTTCAGGCAAGTCCACCACAGGTGGTAGTATGTCCCTTGGCTTTTCTTGCACTTCCAACATTGGGTTGATCTAACTGGCTCCATCTTTGCCAGTTTAGTCGGCAAGTAATGCCATCTATAATACATTTTGTATATATTTCCTTTGTACGATATCAACATGGTTAATGTTACATTTCTGGTTCACAATTTCTGCCATTCTTCAAACTCAATTTCATGCCCAAAATTCTTGTCCAAGCCATGATCATATCTTTAAATTGCTCCTTTTCCAGTTTAACCATTAGTAAATAATTATAAATTTTCTTAATGAATTTCTCTTCCGCTCCCATTAGTATTTGATCTAATTCGTTACCTTTCACATTAAACCGACGGTCTTTTTTGTCTCTTTCATAACAAGACTTAATTTGGTTTTGAGCCCACCATGAAACGTCTATCCCTATACTCCTTAGTTCCTGAAAAGAATTTAGTTCTCCCCTCTCATTTACCAAGTCTTTATAGTGTACAATTTTGTCTAGGTTCAACACATTTGGAAAAGACCATCCCTCCATTGTTGACAGCCATGGTGGTGTTTTCCCATAGAATTTCCCTCTGATTTTAGACCATACAGACATTAAAGCATCTCTGACCAGGTGTCTTCAGAAATATGTATGTATTTTGCTCTTTTTATACCAAAGGAAGGCATGCCAACCTATTTGCAAGTCACAACCCTCCAGTGTTAGCAGCCTTTTATTTGTAAGATTAATCCATTCTTTTATCCATCCCAGGGTTGAGATTTGCTAATACAACTCCCAGTCCGGTAGACCAAAGCCTCCCCTTTCTCTGGCATCTTGCAGTAATTTGAGCCTAATTCTAGGTTTTTTTCTCCTGCCATATAAATTTTGCCACAGATTTATTCAAGTCATCAAAAAAGCTTTTCCCCAATTTGATTGGTATAACCTGAAATAGATATATTAATCTTGGCAGGATATTCATCTTTATCATAGCAATCCTACCCATTAGGGACAGCTACAGGTTTTTCCACTTCTCCAAATCAGATTTGATCTGTATTTTTAACTTATCGTAATTATCCTCTTTTATCGTTATACATTTCGCTGAAATTTGTATGCCCAAATAATTAATTTTCTTAACAATTTGCAACTTTGTTAATCCTACTAATTCCTGTCTCTGAGTCTCCATCAAATTTTTGACCAAAATTTTTGTTTTATCTCTGTTTATTTTCAAACCTGCAACTGAAATTTTCTATTAGTGCAATCAGCTTCGGTCCCGTTTCCTGGGGGTCTTCCGATATAAAAACTAAGTCATCTGCAAAGGCTTGCAATTTATACTCTTCCTTTTTGATTGCCAATCCTTTTATCTCTGAGTCACTTCTAATCTTTCTGGTTAGTACCTCGAATAGTAGTGGGGATAGTGGGCATCCTTGCCTTGTGCCCTTTGAGATAGTAAAGTCTTCCATCATCTCTCTGTTCACTATCACCCTTGCTGCTTGCTTTGCATATATCGCTATGATCATATTAATGAATTTTTCTCCGAAGTTCATATGGTTCAATTGTGTGAATAGAAACTGCCAATTAAGATTATCAAACACTTTTTGTGCATCTAGGAAGACCATTTCCATCTGCTTCCCAGGGTGGGCCTCATAGTACTCTAATACATCCAAAATAATCTTCATATTGTTCTTAATTTGTCTCCTAGGCAGGAAACCATTTTGATCTGTATGGATAAATTTACTCAAAAAAAATTTCATTCTGTCTGCCATAATTGCCGCAAAAATTTTATAGTCTGTATTTAAAAGTGAGATTGGTCTGTAATTTTTAATCAGGGAAATGTCCATCCCTTCCTTTGGTATTAGTGTAATAACAGCCTCAGTCCAGGTTTGAGATATTTTAGCTTCTGTCAAAACAGCATTGTAAACTTCCAGCAAAATCGGGCCAAATACCTCTTGTAGACATTTGTAGATTTCAATCGGTAATCCATCCAGCCCTGGGGATTTATTTCTTTTCTGCTTCCTAATTGCTTCTATTAGTTCTGTCTCTGTTATTCTTCTATTCAGGTTATTCCTCTCTTCTTCTGAAATTATAGTCAGATTGGCCTCTTCCAAATAAAATCGAATATCATTTTCTGGCACAAATTTCTCTTTACTGTATAATTCTTGATATAATTCTTAAATATTTTTTTTTATGTTCCGTTCTGTGTTGGAGTACTCTTCTCCTATCCTGTAACTTTTGAATCCATTTCTTTCCCCTTTCTTTTTTCAGCCTAAAAGCTAATCATCTCCCAGTCTTGTTCACATATTTGAAGTAATTTTGTTTCGCTATTTTGATTTTTTGTGCTCAAAATCAAAATATAATCTCTTCTTAAAGAGTGACTGGGTCAAGGTTACCCACCTGGCTTTCATGGTAAAGGCGAGACAAGAACTCATGATCTTCCTCTTCCTCTTTCCTTAACCACTAGACCAAATTGGTTCTTTTTTTTTTTAACAAACTGTCTCTTTTAATAGCTCTCTAAAATTCTTTGTTAAGTTTTTTTCTTGAAATCTTTGTCTTTTCACCTTCCCTTACTGGTCCACGTTTTTATTATTTGTTTGTTTGTTTCTCGGTCTTGCAGCCTCTTGGTCTTTTGCATCTCATCCTTAATAACTTCTTTGATTTATTGCACAGTTGCTGTGGCTCCCTATCTGTGACATTTGGGATTTCAAAGCGATTTCTGATATTCTTCCTGAAAATGGGAAATAAAAGCTCAATACCCTATTTCAGAAACCATTGGCTTTATTCCTGTGCTTTAGCTTGGCTTGGAAATTGCACATCATTTAGTCATGGCCACAGTCACTCCCTGGCTATGTCTTCATTATTATAACTGAGTTTTTCCACCTCCTTGTACCGATAATATAATCAATTTGATTTCTATCTATGCTGTCTAGTGATGTCCAGCATCATTGTAATTGTCTGCAGGATGTGTTAACAGATATCAATTTAAACTGGGATAAAATATGTTAAAATATGTCATATTTTACTAATCATTTATAGGAATGTTTGCAAAGAAAATAAAAAAGTCAACATGGCAGCCACTCCTTTTTTTCCTCATGTGTGAGACATATAAAAGAGAAGTGATGTTTTAATTGTACAGTTGCAATCATCATCTTGATTTTTTTTACCCTTCCTAGAGATACCCCTGCTCACTGTATTGTTAAGTTAAAGAACTAAAATAGTATTAAAACCTGCTGTTTTAACCGCAGCTACATATCTGACTTAAAAATAACAGAAATTGGCAGTGTTTCTTTTTCAACTTGAATTGCAACCATCATAAAATGAATCCCATTTCAACTACGCCCTTGTTAATCATTTTCAGGCCAGAACAATTCCAGTTGTCATTTGCTACTTTTGGATTCTTTTTTCTTTTCTACAAGGTAGATCCTACCTTTCTAATATTCTTGACATCTTTCTGAGACATCTTTGTTTTTACAATTCTATCTTCCCAGATCCTGGTTATGAAAAAGAACAGCTTTCCTTTAGTTAAAGGTTCACTACTTAAAGTCTCTAAATTAAATTCAGGTTACATTCTGCTTTAGTTTATCCCACTCCATTGGATAACGTGTAAGAAATGACCTCAGATTTCTGCTAAGGACTAGATGTGGTTTTTATACAACTGGATGCTTATGAAACAGTGAAGGGAGCGTCAAAAAGAGAAAGAGAGCCATGACTATTTTGTCAGATGACCCCCACCGACTCTGTGCTTCCTCTCCACTCATCAGGTGCAACCCCAACAATGAATTACTTCTGAATTAAACAGAAAAAACAGATTACAACTGAAAAGAAGTGGTTATCATTGTGCTTGCGCAGCTGCCTTTTCCAAAAACTGTTTTTGAACAAAACGAACAAAGTTTTAAGATCCATACACAGAGACATGCATCCCAATAAACATGTGAATATTAATAAATTAATATTTAAGTATTAGTTTAGAGTATAACAACTCTTCCTGCACCATACCAATATCAACAACATTCTAGAGGTGATGTTATACAATATTACAAAATATGTCTTGCAAAGTATTTACATCCCTTTAGAATGACTTCTGGAACCCAAAGGATCTAGGTGGCTTTTTTCTGGTTGATTTATTTCCATGGATCAAGATTGTATAAGCATGTCTCTATGAAAAGATTCTGTTTAGATATCCCTGTCTTGATGTGATACGTCAACCTCTCCATGAAATCTTTATATGCAGCTCTTGCAATATATGTCTCTGTTTCAGTTTCTATTTTTCTTCCATCTGTTTATTCATGACATTCCAAATGCTGTATAAAGTGTAGGATATGTAACAATTAGGAGCATACTCAGTCTAAACTGAGTCCACGGGAGTCACCTAAATCATTTCTGTCTGAAGACAATTATTAAAGCTGAATCACCTATTTTTCTCTTGATATTTACCCATCATGGCTAGTAACATGCAGAATCACAATTAAGTTAAAGTTGACAGTGGTATACGTGGACTATACTTAAGTTTCTGCTGCCATTTTTTTCATTCCCTAAAAAGATAGCAATGCAAGGTTATCTGTGTAAATTCAAGATAAACCATAACCCCAAAGTCCCACCATTTTTAAACATATGTCATGATGCATGAAATCTAGGGGCAGGAATTCTAATGCATAATTCTGGCCACCATCTTGACTTTCTTATCTATCTACTTCTCTGCCAATCCTGCAGACATGGAACAACCAGAAAATCAATTTTACATTATCTACATACTTATAAAAGGCATTCTTTCTACACAAACATCCTATTTCAATCCCTTTTAGAAAACATGATTTGTCAATTCATGTTAATGAAACTGAGCAAACTATATCCATTACCTTTTTCCTTCTCTTTAATACAATGTCAGAATTGGGTTATTAGTTTGCATAAGTACAAGTAGTGGAAGGAAACATCTGAGACTGTACTCATACAGTCTCAGGGGTTTATTGATTATTATTTGCATAAATGACATAAGGCACAATTTGAGGGGAATGCAAAAGATCCTTGATGAGATTTTTTCCTTGTTTCTTTTAAAGGCTTCAGTGCAGCTATTGCACCCTTCAATTTAGAACAAATCCTCATTCTAGCCAAGAACTTTTATAAATGTATCTTTTTATCTCTGCTTCTATCTCTCCCGCTATTGTAGAGACAAAACATTATAGTCATCTGAGATGGCACCGGGGTTAGGACCATTACTTGGCATTTACAAGCCAAGGCTTAAGAGCAGACCATCTGTCCCACCTCCCTCTTTTAACATGTTGGCTAAGTCTGGTTGTTCACACTATGATTTTCCCTTCAAAAAATGGAGCAGTTTAATTTCCCCCTTCTTCCTCAACATAAAGGACATTTGAAGAAATGAAAAAAAGAACTTCCACTTAACATTCACTGCTTTGAAGAGCATCACGTTGCTCACAATAGGTATTATTCTCAAGTAAATTTATATTGTTTTGTAGCCACATATATTTGCAAACATAAATCACATTTTAAAAATTTGCAGGGAAGAGGGTTGGGGCTGAGTCACCAAATTGTCAGGTTATTAACCAAGTTTAGAAACAATTAGTCTCAGGTAAGTTTCAGTAGATTCTGTTGCTTGAGTCATTTGCTGCAGGCCAACTTCAGGGCAGTTACTATCTATAGACACTGTACCAGAATAACGCACAGATATGCAAAACTTAGATAAGAAGGCATTGTTAAGCTAATAAATGTTACCATGATCTAACTAAATGCATTCACATTGTGCAATCCTTCAATGAAACCCAACTTTTGTTTTGAAAATTAAGGGCAATTGATTCCCCATCTTTCTCCTAGCCCTCCATCCCATCTCTGTTTTCAAGATAAGCTCTTGCAGTTACTGAAACAAGTGTCCTTTGGAGGACCAGCCATGCTTAAGATGTGCAGTTGTGATTGAAAACTTCTGTGTTAGTCATAACAGTCTAGAGTGCCAAAGAAAGTTTAAACTACATATGTACATATGGTCCAAGAACTTTTAGTGAACTTCTCAGAACAAAGCTGAACTGCACACTAATTAATCAACACTTTAAAGGCTTCCTTTTTCTTCTGATTAACGCTGGGGAGAAAAAAAACTTTTTTTTTTCTTGAAATCAGCACCCTATTGTATCATAGGGTGATACAATGACTTTCTTTCCAAGGATAATTATCCTAAAACCTTAAATTAAAAGACTTTAGCATTCTATGCCTTTCTCCTGATGGATTTCCAGGTAATTTGCAAGAAAAGAGGTGCTTCAGTTAAGGTCTGATTCTCACTATTGTTATAGAGATGCAAGTGAAAACTGATTATGGATTACAACAGTCATTGATCCCTAATCACATAACATCTACATTTAACTCTGATTGTCTGCTATGTACATTTAACTTTGAGTGCTCATACTATGTCATGCAATTATTATTACTGTATCCATCCTGCCCTGAAGAGCAACGGTGACTTTGATCATTGGAAAAACAATTGTATGACTAGAGATTCCAAAAGAGATATTGGAAATTTTCAGTTTTCTGCATTTTTACATGACCTGGATGATCTGTGTTGCCCAAATCAGTAACATGGATCAAAACACATTCTTTCTGTTGGACATCATTTGTCTAAATTTTGTGACATATTTGTAATCCTAGGCATATGAAATGTGAATATGAGAGAAAGAGGTGTGCCAAATGTCAGGCAACAATTACACATGGCAGAGAAGCAGTACTGTATATAATAATGTGAATGTTCAGTTTGTATTTTACACTCACAGATTGATGTGGAAATTAGGTGGAAAAGAAAGCATAAAATCTATTCTTCCACTGGATGAAAATCAAATATGAATTTGATATGGACTAAGGTAAATTAACTTCCACATCTTTAGTTCCAAATGTACAATGTATATAAAACAGCACTGGATTAGTCAGCATTTTATTTATATATTTACACACACACACACACACACACACACACACACACACACACAAATATATATACATATATACATTTCATTTAAAAATACAATTATATGCCACTTTTTTTAAAAAAAGAGCTAAACTAGTAAACATGCTTATTTATTTTGAGTGTGTGATGACAGCTA
>JANHJO010003413.1:137632-150721 GCA_032468235.1 Pseudoxyrhopus heterurus | reverse complement strand
GTTTGGTTTGGAATAAAAACTAAAATATACCTTTAACTGGTGTCGATCCGGGTGTTTGGAGCGTGGGACAGAACACTAAGGTTATTTTATCAGAATGTTGCAAATCTGAAAGTATTCTTCCTATCCTCCACGTCTATTCTTCCAAAATCTAGGATTGGTCCCTCTTGATACACTTTTGCCACCATTCATATTTCAAATTGAAATTTTGCTTATCAGACTGTTGATGTCGGCCTTTCCAGATAGACCAGACTTTATTGCGAGACTCCATTAACACAAAGTTACGAGTCTGAAAGTACAAACTTACATCTGCCACTTTTAACCACCTGAACAATTAAGGCAAGTCCTTCCTAAATTTCTTCCTCTAACCATTAATTCATTGGGGGCTCTTGCTCTGTTTGATATTTTTCCAGGCAGTATCTCTTCCCCTTATCCAATAAGGCCATCCACTTCCATTATAGTTGTTTAAGCTGTGGCTTTTCCTTTTGTCTCCCAAAGACATGGTAGCACAGTGGTCAGAGTGCAAGCTAACTGAGCTCACTGCCAGGGGTTTGATCCTGACGGACTCAAGGTTGACTCAGTCTTCCTTCCTTTTAAGGTCAGTAAAATAAGGACCCAGCTTATTGGGGACAATATAGTGACTCTGTAAACTGCTTAGAGAATGCTATAAAGAGTGCTATAAAGCACTATAAAGTGGTATATGTCAAAGTGCTATTGCTATTCCCATATACCATACATGGGAATAGTAATATAGTAAAAGTTGATTTAATCTTATCAGGCATTTCCGCTACACTAGTTCAATGTTAATAAACAAGCAGGGCATGCTAAAAATGGTCTATAATTCAAAATCACTATTCTCAGCCAACAAATAAGAACTCATACATTGTACTGTTAATAGATTGCCCTAATAAAATCAGAATACACACCATATCCCTCTCAACAAATAAGGCAGTTCCGAGATGATGGTTGGCATTGAAATAGATTCCTCCTGGCAGACGGTCCTTCAGAAGTTCTCAGTTAGGCAATATCATGTCTAATAATAAGGCAAGTCATTCATTCATTAAATATTCCTTTTCATATAATGATACCCCCTGCATGTATATCAGGAGTACAGAATCTTTTCCCTACTCCTTGAATGCAGACATGAAGGCTGAGAAGTTTAGTAAAGTTCCTTCCACGAACATAAGCAAAGAAATACATTTTTGGATGGGAATGTTCATTTATACTATATCCTGCAGTCATCACCAAAGAAACATTTTTCAGATATCTGAAATACTGCTAAAGGCTAGGAATCCATAACTAGAGATAACAATGGAATAATATGCATGCTAGCTTCAAAAGGTTTGTAACTATGTAATTCTCATAAGAAATTATGGTTGGCCTTCATTCTCAGGGTCTTGACACTATCACACTAGAAGGGAAGAAATGGAAATGCTATGATTATATTTTCATTTATCACAGAAGAGCACATTTATGGGAATAAATAATTACAGCTGAAATACATTTTTTGCATTGCAAAACTGTTCTGTGCTGTACTATCCAGTAAGTACTGGGCGTGAAATATCGTTCATTGTATCACAAACCATCATCATATTTGGAAATAATTTGTAAAAGACAAGTATTCAGATTGGGAAATTGATAATAAATTGATATACCTTCAGTTGAATCATCATAGCAATAAGAGAGATTTTATTTATTTATTTATTAAATCAATTTATATGCCGCCCAACTCCCTAGCGACTCAGGGCAGCGTACAACATATATAAAACAGGATAAAAAACAGAGTAAAATGACAAGATTAAAAAACACTTCCTCACTCCCAAGCCTGCCGGCACAACCAGGTCTTCACTGCCTTGTGGAAGGGTAGAAGACTGGAGATGATCCTGATATCTGGGGGAAGGTTGTTCCACAGGGTCAGAGCCAGCACAGAGAAGGCCTTTGCCCATGGACCCGCCAGCTTGCATTGTTTTGCTGATGGGACCCGCAGGAGGCCCACCCTGTGCGATCTAACCAGGCGCTGGGAGGCACATGCTTCTGAAGTGCTAGGTTGGCAGGAGCTGGTGCAAATAATGGGAGCTCACCCCATCATGCAGCACTTGGGTTTTGGACTCAGGGTGTCAGCTTTCCAGCTGACAAGTTGTGTCTTTAACTGCTGAGCCATTGGGCATCCCTACTAACATACGTACTATAAAGGATGCACTTGCGTTACAGGACAGATTCATAATTCTCATTTTTTTAATAATGTCAGGTCACACACAGCATCCCATACCCCTCACATTAATCCCCTGCAGATATCCATGCTTAGTATCACACTAACGATGTGCAGCGCATATACTAAAGTTAGATTATATCTGACTCATGTCATTGCCACAAATACTTGCATGTTCATCTGTTCTATGCAGTAAATCAGTTTCAAAACCAAAACAAGTGCTAAAACAAATAACTAAAACCACACTGCTCTTGTTCAGGTTTCGGAGACATCTTTTCTTAGCATTTGAGTTATGTTATGCATAGAATTAATGGAATAATCTGTAGTTTAATTTTTCCCTACATTAACTGTTCCTAATAGTTACTTAATACAGCCCAGACATATGGTTTTTATATATAGTTTTCACAAATACGAATGTTCATAAATGCATACTGTTTTTTTATGTAACATTCTGAAATAAGTGCTGTTTATTACTTTCTAAGTTTTCCATCAAAGAATGGATGGCAACATATTCTGTTGCTGCTGTCTTTTTCTATAAAAAGAAAGCTAGGGTAGATTTCTTTGACATTTGTAACCCTCAATAGACCATAATGGTGTGGTATTTGTGGGATGAGAGAAGGAGACTTTATAATGCTGTAAGGGATTCCTTTGCATATGAACAGTGCACTAAGCAGAACATGATATGGATGTTAAATCATAAGCTAATGCTATATTCTTTTAATGATATTAAGTATTTGGCTTAGAAAGGTAAAGGTAGACTCTCTTGAGCTTAACACTGTTCTTGGTGACTTACACAGACACATCAGTGCACTTTTTGACAATGGTGTGGAAGTGATTTGCCATTGTTTTTTATTTATGGGCATTTATTTAGTTTATGGTCATCCACATGTTAGCTTGATTTTATAATTTTATAAATAAATAAATAAAAATAAATGTCACTGCAGTGTTTCTCAAGCTTGGTAGTTTAAGACATATGAACTTCAATTCCCATAATTCTATGCTGGCTGGGGAATTCTGAGAGTTGAAGCCCACACATCTTAAAGTTGCTAAGCTTGAAAACACCACTCAGGCTAAAGATAGGTCCAGTTGTGAAACTCATCTTACCAATGGAGCTGAATCTCAATTCTATTCTAAGTCTGAAAAGAAAAAATAGACAAATCTACACAAATTGATGTTTCTGTGAGGGACATTCAAATCTTTGTAACAAAATAGATATTACAATTTTATTTCTACCACATTGCTAGAATCCTTCCAAATCAAATAAGCTTTTTTCATAACATGAAACGTCCACATCATCATCATCCTTATTATTTACTTATTATATATTACCTATTATCATTATTTACATGCAAAGGTTTCATTATCAATTACAGCTTGTTCTATCACCACACAATTTATGCCTACTTACATATGTACAAATACAAATACGCCTAATTAAAGGTATTTTTAAGTTTCTGGTTTTTAAATTAATTGGAATGTTGTTCTGTGCCAACCTGGAATGCATTTATTAAGTTTTGCAGTTCCACCGTACAGATATTTGCCAATCTGCTGGCTGCCTTAATATCCATGCATTAAAGTGGAATTTAACAGATTAACTTGTATTTGACCTACTTCAGGTCTCTTGGTAATGAGGGATGCAGGAGCACAGAATTAATCTCTCTCAATTTGTGGCCCTCAGGGGTGCTGCTAAATTTTAGAGAGTTTGCATTTTCAAAGTGTCCCATGGTGTGAAGAGTTTCTGGAACTTAATGGAACCGACTTAATCTCAGTAAATGAAGGGAAGAATAATTGTATCTCTTCGATTAATTACATAATGAAGTTCTGGGTATTTAATCATAGTAAATAAATGGTGGCTCGAAATTTTTTTGACTATGAATTGAAAGGAGTAAATTACATATTGAAAGAAAAAAATATATATCAAACTAACGAAAAGGTTGCATGAATACAGAGAGAACCTCAAGCTTTTTGTTGCATTTTTTAAAGTAAAATTTAAACTAAATTGGACTAGGGCTATCTATCTAGAGTTACAGTTATCTAATGTCCAGCCTCATTATATTAATTCACATAATAATTTAATATTTGTATCCAAAATCAGGAGGGAAGATTTTTAGTGACTGTTATTTAGATTGATGTTAAGAGTTCAGGGTAGTTATTGGCATAATATATAGTACTCACATCTTCATGCATTTAGGAGTTTTGCATATTTATATACTAACAAAACTTGGACTTTACCACATTCTTCCTTCTTCCTTTAAGGTTAAAGGAACTTTTCCTATTTCAATTCATTTAAATACCAGTGTTGTTTTTAAAGACCATCTTTCAATTAAAACCTGATTTTGTAAATGTACCATCAGTTACATGTCAGTTATTGTCTAAAGCTAATTAGAAAATGGCAATTAATCATGGAAATAGACATATTAGGCATTATTGATTGCATGTAGAATCCTCTGTTAGTTAGACATATGGAAAGGCTAATAGATTGTGCTCAGATAAACTGTTAATAAGGCATGATCAATGGAGTTTTCACAATTCTCACATAAATTCAAATAAGTCTCTCTGAATATTTAGTAGAAGTTAATGTACATTCTGACCATGTTTCCTATCCTAGTCAGTTTATAATAAATGATATTAATACATTTTTGAAACAAATGTCTAAGAGCATAGAATATTTTAATAATATATAAAAAATTCATAGCAATTTTATTTTATTTTTGTATACCCAGTTTTGCAATGGAGTACCATGTATATTTATACATTTGCCCTGAAGTCTTGTTATGAAACTGACACAAATTTTAAATAAGGCAAACTGAGTTAATTAACTTTTGGGATTTTTTTTCCTGGTAGTCATATTTACATTGATGGACTTATAATTCTACTAATAGACTAGTTTAAGAATGAATCAGATACAATTTCATATTTATAAATTAAGGTTGCAATTTAATATATTCTTACCATGCACCCTAATTACTTAGTAGGGGCTGTTTCTTAGGGAACACATGAAAGGTTGTGTTTTACAGAGATTTATGTTTTGTATTATGAAGCAAACATATATGGTTGCTTCCAGGAAAAGAACCAGGGTTGGTTGGTTCCTATTTGAGTTAGGGGGGAAAGAAACTTCAATAAAACCTGGAGTTTTGGATAACCAGTGTTAATCAAACATAAAGATGCTAATATATGCTAGCTGTATACTTACTTTAAGGAGACTTTCGTTTAAAATTGTAGAATATGTTGCAAAATAATGAACAAAAAAGAAATAAATGAATTCATCAACATTTTGCCGTAGCAGATTGTTCACTGCATATTCCTAAAACCTTTAAAACTTTTTTTTGGGGGGTGGGGGGAGATAATATTTTGGTATTACTTGTATTATTGTGTTATACATTTTTTAAAAGTGAAAAGTCTAGAAAGGCTATGCAGAAGGATTTGAGCAGACAGCAACATTTATGGTAGATTCTTGTGATGATCATGATAATGACGACAACAACAGCAACAACTTATTTAAATGCTATTTGGCCTTTAGTAGAATCTCTGGTGAATGAGCAGATCCTACTGTGTAGATGCTTGTGTGGTTGTGTGCTTGTGTACAATGTCTGTCTCTCGGTCTATGAGTTTGCACAGAAAGTCACACAGAGTTAACATGCTGCACTTCTCCCAATACTTTCCATGTTTCAGCTAGAGTTGAATTCACTCTTCTAGCAGCTGCCAACATTGTCAGCCTTGATCTATCAGAAAGGATTTTTTTTTTCCTGGCCCAAAACTTTGAAGCCCCTTTCTAACATCTCCAACAAACTAATTGTTGTCTTCTGCTTCTGAGAACTCTCTGAAGTCCCAGAGAGTTAGTGTCTTCTCAAGGGGCAAGAAAGGGAACTCACAAAATCAATTTATCAGGCTATTACGCATTGTCATCAGCCAAAACAAACCCTTACTAAAGACAGGGAGAAAAAAAAAAAGAAGAAACAGGTCTCTGAGAAAAGGTTACAGAACATCCATCTTCTGGTCTCTTCTGATTGTTTCCTTTCTTTGGGCATTTTCATACCCGTTCCCCTCTTCTAAAAGACACTTTATGACAAGCATTGTAACTTCTTCAAACCAGGGGGGAACCTCTTCTTTCGGGCACACAGAAACTTTGCAAGGCCTGAGTGACAGCAGGAAGGGGGGCCATTGCCACTGTGGACATTTGGCAATAAATCATCCCCCCACCCCCTTACCCCAAGCATTGGGTAGCTGGATTCATCCCCACTTCCTGTGTGGCTATCAGTGCCGAGAAGAGAAGTGACAGAACTGCCATTGTTCCTTGCTGTGATTCCTAAATTCTCAGCACCAGGTTTCAAAGTTAAGTAAAGATATACTTACTCACCCCACCAAAAAAAGAAAAGCTAATGGTGGATTATAGAATAAACAAAATAAATGTTAAATGGCGGTTTGGTGAATAGTGGATCATAAAATAAACGATTTCTCTGATTGAGAAATTGTCACTTAGTTGTCTCTTGAGTACTGCTGGAGTTAGAATGTATATCTTTTTTTTGAAAAAATTATGTATACAATTGCCTTGTTTGCTTTTTAACCTATATACATACCTGTTGACCTGGAGGATTGCTATTTTTTTTAACTTTAACAATAATTATGTGTAAGCTCTGTGCGACAGTTAAAAGTGCTTCCTGAAGATGAACAGTATTAAATTGAGGAATCCATCAAAGACAAATGTTTGTTTACTTGCTTATTGCTTTCTTCGTGAAAGTTAGCAGAGAAGAAATTTATGTAGTTAAAATATTTTGGCAAGCCTCACATCCCAGACTGTTCTCATAAGGCTGTATTTTGACCACAGTGAGGATAAATTTTTAAAATGGAGAGATTGTGATTAAAGTGGAATACATTATGGAAAAGAACATTTTCAATAGTGATAACAATTGCTGAATGCCACCCAGAGCCATGGTTGTGAGATGGATGGCTACACAAATATGCAAAACAAAACAAAGTAGAAAATAATCTCTAAGAAAAATTACACACACACACACACACACACACACACACACACACACACATACAATCACATTTACAGTCCTCTCCTTTATAACATTCAGAGGCCTAGAAGTTCTTTCTTTTGATCAACAAAAAGTGTTTTAATTTAGACAAGTTAAAGATGTGCATCTTTTGAGCTGAGGGGTATTTGACCTATCCTGGAAGCATCCATGCCCATCCTAAAACACCAGGGTCATGGTTTGGGGCTGTTTGTCTTGGGTGGCCTATTGCAATGCATTGGACATGCCTTTGAAAACAATCCAGATATTTCAGTGAGTTCAAATTAGAATGGTTAGATTGCTCCCTGGGACTTACCTGATAGAGACATATTATGTCAATTCTTCACCAGCTATTCTGGCTGCCAGTCTATTCCTGGACATAATTCAAAGTGCTGATTTTGACCTTTAAAGATGTAAATGACATAGGACCAGGCTACCTGATGGAAGCCCTCAGTAAAGGAAAGGAAATGCGCCTCTTTCAGAGACAGATATTTTTCTGTGATTTTATGGACTTCTTTTTCTTTGCTTTGCTCAGCTGGGGCAAGATTAGCTTCATTTTGGCACCAGAAGAAGATCTGTTTTCCCAAGGTTTTTAGTTGACTTTCAGTTGTATTTTAATTTATATTGTTTAGATTTTCAGTGACCACCTTGTAGCTTCCTAGTTTATATGGTGTTTTTTATTTTGCTATTTCATTGTATATGTTTTTATTCAAATTGTATTCCTAAATTGTGTTTTATTATAAACCACCCAGATAACTTTGGCTATTAGTTAGTTTTAAAAATAAAGGAATAAATAAACGAAATAAATAAATTATAGCATTGTAGAAAAATATCAAAACAAAAACATTAGTTTTACTTTCTCTTGCTATATTTATGGATGTTGCCCAAAAGGACAAGGAGGCATAGACCAGATCAAGGATTCAATGCTGTATAGGTTTATTGTAACAGCTACGATAACAGAATCTTGCAAGACAAAACTGCATCCATCTCCCTCATTTATCCCCATGTGAACTAGGGAGGGGCTCATCTGAGATATTTTCTTATTTTCTTGACCCCGGTTTAATCCTCACTTATCTGACCGTTGCCTTGGTAATGATTCCTCCTCCTGCCTTCAAGGCCATTTCCTATGCTCTCTACTTCTGTAAAAAATCAATAGGTTGGGTGGGATGTGAATGCAGCCTTACTCCTTTCTTTTTTTAGATGGGTGGCACATATCATACCACACAAAAAAGAACTGGGGCTATAGTTGTGTAGCCATGGCCACTGTTTTGACTTTTTTGACCCCTTTGGCATTGCTCCGGTCTCAAAAGGTTAAAGCAGATTCTTATGTTTGTCATCAAAAGAGAAATAGGCATTTCTTCTTTCTGCATTGCAAATCATTTAGAAGCAGCACAATCAAATGTGTGCAGATAAACCTAGGCAGAACATTAATCGTGCCATTGTAGCCATCATCTTCATTTTTTTGACTGCAGACTATCCTGCCTAGAAGGATGAGGAGAGGAAGTATAAACTTTCTCGTTGCTATGCCTGGGCTTGCATATTATTCATTATTTATAATTTCCATTCCTTCATAAAAAAGCATCATTCACATTTCTTAGGATATGTCCAAGTGGGTGTAAGATTCTTTGCTTCTATCTTGGAGCTCACTAATTACTTCTATTGATGTTCAGTTCTCTGGTATTGCCAGGCCACTCAACATATAGTATACACATTACAATAGGCACAAATTGCAGCTAAAAGAAATAAATTCAGAAATCACATTAACTTTATGACCCATTTTACGACTTTTCTTGCCTCTGTTGTTAAGTGAATCATTGCCTTTGTTACTTAACATGGTTGTTAAGTGAATCTGGCTTCCCCATTGACTTTGGTCATCAGAAAGTCTCAAACTGATCACATGACCTCAGGACACTGCAACCATCATAAATATAAACCAGTCGCTAAGCAACTGAATTTTGATCATGTGACCATGGGGATGCTGCAACAGTCGTAAGCAGTCATAAGTCACTTTTTTCAGTGCCATTCTAACTTTGAACGGTCACTAAATGAACTATTGTAAGTCAAGGGCTACCTGTATCAGATGTAGGAGGCCAGGATTTGAGGTTTGGATTTCATGCCTACCTATGATATATGATAAAAATTAAGGTTAATGTTGACTTCAGGAAAACCACTTTATTAGGCAAGCCATTTTGAGAATGATTTTTTTTCATGTATTTATTGGTATTGTTCAATGAAGGAGTAAAAAAAAAAACACAGGTTGATGTAGTGAAATATGTCTTTAAAACCGAATAACTAGAATGAGACTAGAGTGATGGAAACATCTGCGTGTCCATCACTGTGTCGTTTTGGTTGGATGTATTTCCCGTCACCCAAGCTTCACAGCCATTAAGGGTGTTCCTTTTAGACAAATCAGCCACAGAATGCTAACCATATATAATTCTTGTTGATGCTGGCAGTGGTGGGATGACTGTTCTTTTTCGAATATCTCCTGACTGAGTGCACTTCCTATATAGAAGATAAGGGAAGAACTTTGAGTGACTGTGGAAATATAAATAATGAATTTGTTAAAGTGGGTCTGTCTCCACTATTCTGTTTTCCAGCAGAATGGTAAGTTAAAATCAGTAGCAACATCTGCTTCCAGATCCGTTTTTATTATGTAGACATAATGGCTAAAGCTCCCTTTCAAAAAGAACAGTTTGTGTATGTGCGTGTTTATGTGTGGCGGAGAATGCTGTGGACTTTTTAAAAAATGTCCTAAGTCCCTGCTATGAGCTCGTGGCCTATCGTTCAAAAGAGTAATCGGGCGATATCTCGTACAAATTTCTGCTGATCCAAAGTGGATATATCCTTTCTGGGGTTTTTTTTAGATGGAATGTGTTTAAAAAAATAAAAGTTGCTTTTCAATTATCATTTTTGGAAAAAAAAAATGAGGGCATTTGAAAGGCTCCTGCCAATTTTATCAAGGAACGTGCTTCTCATTCCATTTCTGTATGTGTATTGCAAATAGATTCTGGTGGGCCTATCATGCTTGATTGATATCAACTGGTTACAGTCTTTGGCTGGATGTCTTCTTTTTTTTCTTCTTTTTTAAATAATAATGTGCCTTGTGATTTAATGAGAAAAAAAAAAGCCTTCAAGGTGCTTTTGGATTTCACAGTCAAATTGTTACAGAGAGTATATGAGACACGGGTTTTCTAGGCTTCATGACAGTTTTATCCCAGTTCATCATCTTAACTAAAAAATAATCCTATCTAACTTGAAATCCACATCAGCCATAACTAGAAAATAAATCCAGGCCACAGCTCAGACTTGTAACCTAACAGCTATCATAAATAATCAGAACCTATTTGAAGGTGGAAGATGGGACATTAGAAGCTATTTACACTACTGGAGTGATCCCATCGATCAGTAACAGCAACCCGTAGATAAGACTCATATGATGTCATAGTAATTTATGGCAAGCATTGACAGTAAAACCCCCATAGAACCTTCTCTCTGACAGCTTCATTCATTTCTTGTTTGTGATGCATTTTGTTGTTAAAGAAGAATCAATAGCAAATAGATGCTATTGAGAGTTTTTACTGGTTAAATATGTGGAAAAAATTCCTGTATTGTTCTAAACAGATTGCAAAATTAAAAATCAGAATCAGAATCAGGAGTACTTTATTTTACATAAAATGAAGCTATCGAAGCTGTTGAATAAGTGAATTCTGACAGAAAATAGGAATATGAAAAATGAACAACCTAAGACGTTTTCTTACTGAACCTATGTGCTTGTAACACCTTCCTAAATTTTCTTAGATTAGATTTTTGATTGGGTTAATTAAGACAATGAAGTAGATTCCTGAAAACAAAAGGAAAAGTAATGGTTGAATACAGGCATTTCTAACACAGAAAGCATGCACTGAGCTTTCATAGTGTGCTAAAATACTCAATAATTAGAATGTATTATTATTACTAACTTCCCCAACCTGATTACTTTTAGATGTATTAGATTATAACTCTTTTAATCCTCAGACAGCAATGAAAAGAGCACATTGTTTTATGGGGTACTAAGACTGTGTACCCCAGTCTGGGGAAGCCTAAGATGCAACATCTGAACCTCTCCCATTTAAATTAAACGTTCGGAATTACATTATAGCACTTTGTAAAAAAAAACAAAATAAAAATGATTTTCTCTTTAAATTAGTGGCAGAAATTTTCTTCCTTCTCCCCTGAACGATTGTTCAGCTTCTTTATCTTTGTTGATCAAACATACTGAATTTTTGACTGAAAATATTTTCAAAGGTTGAAACAAATTTCTCCAATCATTCTGAACATATTGTGAGACTGATAATAACCTTTGGAGGGACCAGAATGGAGGTGGTGCGACTGTCCTGGATCTCTCATAGTTTTCAATACCATTAATCATGGTATCCTGTTGGACTAACTCTGGGGATTGCAAGTGGGAGGCATTGTTTTGCAATTGTGATGATGGGAGAGGAGAAGTCAAGGCTTAGACCCTGCAATATTTATTTAGTCACCATTTGAAATTATAAGGGAACCGAAAAAAGTGATTTATGACAAGTGTTTACTCTTACAACCATTGCAGCATCCTTATGGTCACAAGATCAAAATTCAGGCACTTGCCAATTGGCATGTATTTGTGACACTTGCGACTGGCTTCCGGCAAGCAAAGTCAATGAGAGAAGCCAGATTCACTTAATGGTCACATGTTTGACTTAACAACTACAGTGATTTGCTTAATAGCAGTGGCAAGAAAGGTTGTAAAATGAGGCAAAACTCAGCAACTTCCTTGCTTAGCACCAGAAAAATGTGGGCTCGGTTGTGCTCATAAGTCAAGGACTACCTGTAGGCTACTCTAGGCCAGGTAAGTGATGTTACAGTATTATCCAAGTGCCTGGAGACTGGAGGGGGATGGACCAACTTTGCCTCAACTTGGCAAGATAAAATGGCTTTAGGTTTTGGCTCTCCAGGGTCTGATGATTTGTTATTATTTTTCTCTCAATGGGGTTGCACTTCCCTGAATTGGGCTGGTGCACAATTTCAGGTCCTCCTGGACTTATATGTCCTGCTTGATGACCAGGTAGCAGCCATTGCTAGGGGACCTTTTGCACAGATTTATCTTGTATGTCCATTGTACCCTTTCCTGGAGACATGCGCACAATCACTCGTACCTTCCAGATGGATTATTACAATGTGCTTCACATGGGGCTGCCCTTGAAGAGCGCTTGGAAATTACAACTGGTCCAGAAGACAGTGGCATGCACAGTAATAGGTGCCAATAGGTTGCCCATATTACACTTTTGTTGCACAAACTGCATTGGCTTCCAGTTTTCTCCCAGATGCAATTCAGGGTCCAGTTCCAAGTCTTACATGGAACAGGCTCTGGTTATTTGTGTGACTACCTTTCCCTAACAATATCCTCCCATCTCAGGTAGATCATTTCCCTGAAATCATTTAGTGGGACTTCACGTCTTTTCCATGGCTGCCCCTACCTCGTGGAATATCCTCCTACCAGAAATTCAACAAGCCCCTCCCTTCTAGCCTGTTGGAAGGCCATTAAGACCTGGCTTTTTATTGAGGCTTTGGGATTATATGGGTGGGAGCATGGGAGGAATGTAGCTGAGCCTCCTGTGGGGCATCCCAAGGGGGATGATTACATTGCAGTGATATTATTTTGTCATATTATTTTTATGATTTATTGATTGATTTTATAATTGTTGTAAGCCTCCCAGGGTAGCTTAAGATGAGCAGCTATATAAATGTTTTAAATAAATAAACATCTATTTTGTTGTTGTTAGTTGCGAAGTCATGTCCGACCCATCGCGACCCCATGGACAACGTTCCTCCAGGCCTTCCTGT
>JANHJO010003413.1:85395-95567 GCA_032468235.1 Pseudoxyrhopus heterurus | reverse complement strand
AGATAGATAGATAGATAGATAGATAGATAGATAGATAGATAGATAGATAGATAGATAGATACAGTAGATAGATAGATGATAGATAGATGATAGATAGATGATGGATGGATGGATAGATAGATGATAGAAGGATAGATGATAGATGGATGATAGGTAGGTAGGTAGGTAGGTAGATAATAAAATATTGTCATGAGCTTGCCCAGCTATAATGTGAGATCAAGGCAAGGTGCTGATACTTTAAAGAGTTTCTAACAGATACAGAGAGGATGCACACCCCAGATTTAAAGTTCCTTTGCCTGTTTTGACTCCAAATATTATCAGGTTTGGCTATTTGTTCTCTTTTTATTTCCTGTCTGAGTCATTTTCAGAATCCTCCTGTCCTAAGTGACAAGCAAGTTCTGGAATTTGTATAAAGAACATTCCTGACTTTTCCCCAAATAGATGGACGTCATGTCTAGTGGCCAACTGTAAATGGAGAACCTCAGACTTCCAAATTAACAAAAGGACCTGAAACTCGTCCTGAAAGGTTGCTGTTGTTTATTTATGAAAATAGAATCTCACTTATTCATATTCCAGTTTTCACATATAGAACCATATCCAATGATTCTAGATGCCAGATTGACTGATGATTGTTTGTGTCCTGTTTCCAAAAGTAAAATCCTTTTTGTTCTGAATTCGAGCTTGGCCTAGCTGCAGTGCAAAGTATGTATGATACTGTGCTGCCATGAATCTTTTTAGTAATTTTTAGTAAAAGATCATTTTAGTAAAATATCTTAGTAAAAATATTAATATATATTGCTAGTCCATGTATGAATGCCATACACTAAATAAATAAGTAAAATATTTTTTTCATACCTGGATATCATCATCATTTCTAATGCTGTTATTGTTCATAGCGATTTCTGAATAATTCTTTTTAAGTATATATTTCAGCCAGGCCATGAAGTGATGCAGAAAATAAGTGTCATGCTGAATTATTTCTTCTGTTCACACTTACAACATCTAATTTAAACTCTGAGTCATATCACTTTGTTTGTATTCTGATTTGGTACCAGACAGAATTGTTTCAGTCCAAATATTTTGCAATGATGATATTTTCAAAAGTTTGTGGGAATTGGTCATATCCTATATTTCTTGACAGAGCTGAAAGCACAGGCAAATGTAACCTCTCTTGTAACATTTTGTTTGGAATCCTATCAAAATGAATGCCAAATGAACGGTGCAAAGAAAGAGTTGTTACTTAAGTTTAATAAAAAACCCTTTTAAAAATATATTAACGCACAAAGAAATCAGTCAGCAAGTCTGAAGAAAATGTGCTTCTACTTAAGCTTTTCACTGGAAAAAATGTATTGAACAATTCTTTCTCCAAATAGGTTCCTCGCTTCATGAATTTTGACATCTACAACCTACACAGAAGCACTGGAACAATAGCTTTAAAATCTGACTCTAAATTTATAGCTCTTTAATCTGAAGCATGAATTTAAAGGACAGAATTTGCAACTGATAGAAGGAGTAATGCCTACCAAGTAGAAGAAGGAAATTTTAAAAGGAAATTGAATAGATATTGGGATTATCATCAAGGGTTATCATCAAGGGCTATAGGTTATGGCATCTAAATGTTATTACAGAATCTGAAGCTGTGTGCTAGTCAAGATAATTTGACAGAGTTTATCAAGGAGATTTTAAGAGGTTCTCTGGAATTCATAACCATATAGGTATTTAGTTGGTCTCTGAGCAACATAGTATTATGCTAGACAGGGCATTTCTATTATCTCCACTGGGCTTGTTTGAGAGACACCACTGTTTTGAAGATATAAGGTGGTGCTTTGTTACAATGGTACAAAATATGACTTTTTAAATTGTAGCAGCTGATCTTGTAGTGAAACAATTCTCAAATGAGAATGCCTTTGAGAAGATGATCTGAAAAGTATTTCACGGATCACTGGACTTAGCAAAAGACATCTTCCTATAGCCATCAGCAATTAAAACAAACAAAAATATCCCTCCCTCACTGGCCATCTCATTCATGGACAATATCATCATATTCCCTATTGGCAGAAAGTTGCTGAACTTTTCAAAAAGGGCATGATAATATGCATATGTATATGTACAGTTGTAGGTATAGGTATATGATGTATGTGTATATGTATCAAATACACACACATATTACAATATAGGTGATATAGATGATATACGGTTGATATATTCTAGATGTACACACACACACATACACACACTGCTAAAGGGCATACCTTTTCTTTCATAAATCCTATGTTTATTCAAAATTTTATATCCGAAGTACAGAATTTTGTACAATGTGCAGTTGTTACAATCTATTTCATGGATTTCATGTTATTTTTTTTTTTACATTGATATGCTTTTTACTAAAAAAATAACTGTAAGAATAGCAGGCTAACATGTTAAAACAAAAAAACATGTTTCAGAATTCTAGTATTTTCCTTGAGCAGATCAACTGCATGCAAGTTAGTGGTTTCTGGGAAATGCACATTATTCTATTGTTCTTTTAAATCACAATATAAGTCTCTGTGATTGGTATGAGGCTTGGCGTGATGTGTTGGTGTCTGTGGGATACCTGCAATTCTTCATTAGTTCTTTCAAAAGGCAATTTCATGGAAATTCAGGAAGGGGGAATTGCTGAGGCAAAGTTATATTGTAATTGAAGGGCCTCTCGAAATGCCTCCTCTGTTGGGCAGTTTCAAACGATTTAGAGATTATAAATGAGTTATTTGTTTCTTTATGAAGGAAGGGGTAGAATTAGAAGAAATATCGGCCATATCCTTGGTTAGTTGAAGAATTTATACTGGATAGGGCAGCAGTAGACTAAATAAATTAAGATTAGAAAAAAGAATCTCATGGCTTGATCAGAAATATATTGCAAGTTCTGGCAGATTTCTGTGGAACCTGAAGGAGACAGTTTTTACTGCCTTACACTCAAGCAACCCAAAATTATCAACTGCCCTATGGCATTTAAAAGAAGTCCACTTTTCATTTACTACAGTGGCTCAGAAAAAAAACAGTTATAAACACAACTAAAGACAATTAATTTTATTGGATGATGTCACAGGTAAGAATGATATACGCAAAAATAAAAGTATCACTCAACTATGATTCCATAAAGACAAAATATATAAAATCAGGTTGCTTTGTTTTTCCATGTAGAAAATGAATATAAGTTTAATGAATGGAGGAAAAAAATGCAATGAGCTTATTTTATTTTATTTTGCTAAAGATGTGTTTGTATCACTGGTTATATTTTTCTCAATCAGAACTATATTGTAGTGTTTTCAAAGACTGACTGACTTCTATGGAAGTCATATCTGTTCAATACCTCCTCTCCATGGGAGGTATTGAGTGGTACTTTTATAACTGTATGTTTCTGAGCCATTGTAGAAAATGAAAAGAGGGCCTTTTTAAAATGCCATAGGAGAATTGACAATTGAAGGAGATGAGCTTGCAAGAACTTTAGCTCCAAATGGATATTGAGGCAACATAAAATGGAAACCGCATACTTTGGAAGTAGGGCAGAAGAATATATCCTGAAACCATTTTGATGGGGAATGAGAGATTAATAAAAAACAAGCTCGTTTGCAACTATATATAGTTTGGAACTAGATTTGGACTGGACAACAATTCTGGAGGACAGATAGCTGCTCAAATAAACAATATCAAAATAAAACATGTAACCACTTGAAATACAAAAAGTGAAGAGTGATTTAGTTTTAAATCATTCATGTCACTTAATTCTTTTGCAGTGATATACAGATAGCCTTAACTTACAATTGTTCATTTAGTGATGGTTTAAAATTACAATGGCACTGAAAAAAAAAAGTGTCCTAAGACCGTTTTTCACACTTACAACCGTAGCACGGTCCCATGATCAAAATTTGGAAGCTTGGCAACTGACTCATATTTATGATGGTTGCAATTTCACAGGGTCATGTGATCACTTCTGACAAAGTCAATGAAGAAGCCAGATTCACTTTACAACTGTGCTACTAAACTGCAGTGATTCACTTTATGGTGGCAAGAAAACTTGTAAAATGTGGCACAATTTACTTAACACCTGGCTTGTTTAGCAACCCAAATTTTGGGCTCAGTTGTGGTCCTAAGTCATGGACTATCTGTAAAAGAGTCCCAAGTGAAGGCAGAAGTCTACATCATGTTCACTTGTGAGGCTTGTTAAAGGCATCATCGCTCAGTTCCACATATTCCTACTATTTTGCAGCTTCCCAATTTACGAAAAATTCCTTTGACCATTGCATTTGGTATAATTCCACACAAGGAAATACCACTGAAGGAAAAAAGAAAAAATATCAGTACTATATTAGGAACTCTTTTCTTCTGACTCCTGCTTTTTCCTTGTATCAGTCAGCAAACATGCTGATTTTCTATGCATTATAGTGAAAGTTCCCAGGCTAAGGCAAACATAATCTATTCAGATAAGACTAGCATATCTAAAAATAACACAATGTACCTTTTTGCTTTCTTCTTGCTTTCTTTGGCTAATGGAAGAATAAAGAATCTTGAGCTATTAAGCTTGCTGAAGTTCAGAAATAAGTTGGGAGGGAGGAAGAGAGAAAGAAAGAGAGAGGAGAGAAGGTTAGTCCTGTTTTAAGGGCTGTTAGAAAACAGAATTTTATTTAAGTCGTCCCTCCTTTTAGTCCTCCCTCCCTCCTTTTAGGGACCTCTGTGATCTAAATCAGTAAAAGAAGGAGATGCATTAGGCTAAATAGGCATACTTGGACACAATATTGCCATAAAATTGTATGTTTAGATGTTTGAATCTATGGGTATCTCTTTCCTTCTTTCCATCCATCCATCCATCCATCCATCCATCCATCCATCCATCCATCTTTATTCTGTTTTTCTTCCTTTCCCCTCTCTATTTTCCATCCATTTCATTATTTTTGGAAATATATAGATTTTTTTTTACTTTAGGGCTATGTTAATTCTACCCAGGACATGAATTTCAGAAGGCAAGAGAAGATTGTTTTCAGAGGGGCATGAATATTAAGATTTCTTGGGTTCAGCTTGTGAGACCTGTGGTTATCTCAATCAAGTTGTTCCAAGGTGTCCTTCACCAACTCTTTCAGTCATGCCTGATAACATTATCATCAGATAACTAATAATCCTAAGCATACAGTAGTATATTGCTGTTCCCTTAAACTCCTCTTGCCTTCAGAAAAAGGAATTAAGTTTAACATTGTAGGAAGAAAACTTCCTGATAACATTTTTTTATGACCAACACATTTTATTAAAAGATATCAACTTTGGTGAGCTCACTTCATCAGATACAATGGAATTGTACTCACAAAAGCATATTTCTTTGAATAAAACTCCACTTCTTGTGGAGTTAATAAGTTAATAAATTCATTGTTTGGAATGATTAAGTTGGATGTTCAAAGTCAAGACTTGCCTATAGGAATAAGATATGAAGTTACATATATTTCTGATTAGAAGGGGGAATATTTTTTCACTTTGAATTAAAATTGGAATCAGTTTTCCCACACATTTACAAAGACACACTGTCATATGTTTTTAAGAAGAATGATTCCCTTCCACAGAATTTTATACTTAACTGGCCGATAACCCAGCATTGCCCAGGTATTTATTTATCCCAATCCTGTATTAGACAGGAAAATCCTGTAGTTGGGTCTCACGCTGTTGTACTGTCTGTGAAGCTCTAATGTAGTAGCTCTATGTCTCTTATTTTTTAGTCGGGCCTCATGCTGCTGTCTTGCACAGCATCGCAAGTAAGAGGGAGCTCCCTTGTGGATTACTGTGAAGCCGTTACAATGGCAACTCCACTATTTTTAAGGCATCCCCCCCTGAGGGATGTTAGGGGTGTCTTACTCCCACAGTTTTTGTTTCCAGAGGGTAAGTCATCTGTCTACCAAGTTTGGTTGAAATTGCTCAAAGCATTCCAGAGTTATGCTGGAACACACACACATATACACAGACACACATCCAATTTTTTATATATAGATGTTGTGAGTCAATATTCTAGGGTTACCGTTAACACATAGGTGATAAATGAATCATGCAGAAATGCAAATTCCTGTACTGTAAGCATAAACAAATCTGGAAAAACAGCAGAATAATATAGGTGTCCTGAAGTGATAGATGAAATCATGCTTTTATTCTCCACAAATAAATACTTTAGCTTACAAAAATTTTTAATTGGCTTATTTCTTGTGATAGACAAGAAGTTTTCTTATGGCACACTACAGTGCTCTAGTACATGCTTGGGAATTATTGGTTTAAGATAATATGAATCATTAAATATTATTATGACACCTGTTATGAAGGACAAAATATCTGAGACATGGATAACAACCCGTATGTCAAAGGACTTCAGTCAACTGAACCCAGAAGATGCTTCTCTGGGAAAACTGAGCGGTCTTTTTCCATTGTATAATTGCATGTTGCAATTAAGAAATGATTTACTGTAGTGGCATTTGCATATCCTGATTGAATTAGCTCTAATGTACATGAGTTTCCAGATGTTTGGTGTTGTAATAATAGTTCATGCTTTTGCCTTGTTCTCAAGTGGCATGACACAATACAATAAAGCTGTTCAAAATAATAGGGTTGAAGTTCATATTGGGGATCAATCCTTGTAATTTTTGCTGTCCAAATGAGTGTTTGGCCCTGAAACAATTCTATTCAATCATAGTTTTAAATGTGCTTTTTGTTTGGGGCGTATATATCAAATAATCATATCAAATGATCGGGCCTTTTGAAATAAAGTTTTACTATATCAAATCAAATGAGAAGCATCTGATTTAATTAAGTCCTGATAAATCCCAATCTTTATTCTATATTCTAGCTGAACATTTTGCTCTATGTCCAAAGTTTGAGGTCTGACAGAGATGGAGTATTTTTGGATACTGGATTTTAATTACAGACGTTTCAATGTTTTCCTCTAAAACAGTATTTCTCAACCTTTATATCCTGGAATTATTTTCACGTCTTCCAAATTTCCTTTGGGATGTGAGAACATCTTGAGTTGAGGGTTCCTTTCAAGTAAGCATGATATCTTGTCGAGGGAAATATTTGTTGCATTTTGGATTGCTCTTCTCACTGACTGAGGTATCTCATGCAAGCCATAATGTGAAGTTCCATCAGAATGTCAAGAAAGCCAGTTAGGTGTACTGGTGAAGACATCAAGTTAGAAACCTCTTGTGTGCATAGGCATCTAATAGAAGCCATAATGTTGTGGAGTGTGTCACTATACATTGATGCAAATGACCCAAATTTGAACAGTTGTATCATTTGGGTCAACTGATACTAGTTCATAATCCATGTCTTTTGCATGATAGTGTCAAATACATATGACATCATTTGCCCCACTTCTGACCTCTGCAGATGTCTATGTTTATGCCATGCTGCTCTTAGGTTTATGACCGTTTATCTTGCTTATTGTGTAGTCTTTGCTTAAATCCATGAGATTTCAGCCCAACCCTAGTTTAGGTACACAATGGTCCCTTTTGCAACTTTGTGCTTTTCTGAAGCTTATGATTGCATTTGGTGTAAAAAATAAATATGCAAGTAGCTTGAATATCCATATTAAAGTAATCGCTTTATTTCACTGGATCAAAGTTAACAATATGTACAAAGTTTTGATTTCTACAGAAGTCCTTGTCAGGCAAGAGAGCAAGTAAGCAAAAAACTCAGAGAGGGGTGAGTAGGTTTAACAAAAGAGTGGCTGGCATATAATCTACATTCCGATTATAACCTTGAAATGTAGAGTTGGCTGCAGAGATTTAAATAATCACTCTCAATTTCGGTTTCTACCTAGGAGTTTTTGCAAGTCTGCTGGAAAACAATTGCTTTCCTCATTTTTGAAAAGAATAAATCCAGGTCATGTTTGGATTATTGCCATTCTTAGGTGAGACACATAGTGTCTTTGTTTGGTGAGTCCTGAATTTATAATTTAAATTTGTATATGAGAAAATGTAAAACAGGCAACCTAGTGGAAAGTACTTTATTTTTTTTCAGCAAGAAAGACTGTAAGTCTTGCATGCTTTGAAGGTGTGGATAACATATATGAAAATATGTATAGACTTCTTGTCTTTTTACCAAAAACTAAACATTGATTAAAAATACATTTTCTCAAAACACATTCAGAGGTAGGAAATTTTTTGAATTAAAAATAGAAGAACACTCATCTTTTCCATATGATTGTTAGAAACTTAATTTTAAAAATTAATTCCGAAACTAGTGGTAACATTCACAGATTGTTTGTACTTTCTTTTATTAAGTTTAAACTGCAATTTTTCTGGAGACAGATCATCATTGCCTCCCTCCATTCTAGGCCCAATCCATTATATAATGATTTATTTAACTAATTCATTCAGCAGTTATAATAAGTAGAGTCTTCAGTAATTGCCTGAAAGTTGAAGCAGCCAATTGGATTGTTTTTAAAGAATTAAGCTGGATCGATTTAAGAATCCTAATAAATGTTTTTAAAATACCGATTAATCAGTAAAGTACACTGAATAATGTGATAGAAAACATGGCTGCTTAGTAACCAGGGAGGATGTATGTCCGTTATTGACATTTGCTTCATAGGTAATGTTCTAAGATTATGCCTTTTTCCCTGAAGTACCTTTGATTATACATAAATCTGTGGAGCAAAGGTAAGCTCCATTAGCGAGCTTTAATCTTTTAGAAGCAAACTTTCTGTAGGTGGAATCTATTGACCTGAAATTAGTTTGATTCTTGACTCTCTCTCTCTTATATATGTGCTTGCACATGGTGTGTGTGTGTGTGTGTGTGTGTTTACATTCCTTTCGGGAAGAAAAGCACTGAGGCCTATGTCACAACTTTTATTTATTTTCTCATTAAGGAAAGGACAAAAAGATAATATAACTGGACAGCTAATAGGAAAGACCCACTAAAGAATGTCCTCTGAATATTTGTGTTGCCACTTTAAGAAGGATAGCCAAACAACTTTTTCAGGTGTATTAGTCAGGAGAGATATCTTAAAAGTCCAAGGAAGACAAAGTTAATGCATTTAGAGAAGGAGCTATTCAGATAAGGTTTTCCCAAGTGTTTAGATTAGTTAATTATTAAAAAAGGATAGAGATAATAAGACTGTTTGTCTTTATAAGTTCTTTATAAAGAGAGAGTAGTAGCTTTTTCTGCAGAATGGAAGTCTAAGGCATATCAAAGGTTGTGCACTCAGAATTCATAGCTGACTTTGATTTTCATCTTGGCAAGTGATTATCTACTTGTGTATTTTGCAAAGCTAAATATATCCTATTGTGGATGGCAAAATCAGTACACAGTTGAGCTGGAACACGCAAGGGCCTCTGTTGAGTAGTCTTATTAATTGTACCATTCTGTCCCTAATACAGCTTTTTCTGTTGCCCTTCAGATGTATCAAAAATTCAATTCACAACTGGTATTGGTGCTGGACATTTCTTGCCAATAAACATTATAACAGCATTGTGGCCATTGTGGATTCAGAATTGAATCTTCCTGCCATGAGCCAGAGTGATTTTGTAATAGGCAACAAAGGATTAATTCTAACGTTGCTGTCAGTGTGAGTTCCTGTAGGATTTTCTGCCTTGGAGAAACAATAACTTGCTAGCCCTTGGATATTTTGCTAGGTAGTTTAGTATGTTTATTTTAGTCCATTAGATTATGAAAGAGAGATCTAGACAAAACACAGAAGATCCAACATACATATTTCCTGAAATACCTGTTTGTACAAAAACATCTTGTTATCCTACCTATACCTTCAAGATTCTGTTGATATTGACTGTCTTTGACATTTACCAAAGCAAGTTAAGTTTCATCAGTTGCTGTGATGCCAGGAGATAAAACTTGACTGTTGTACTAAAAATTTCTGGATAGATTGTAAAATTTGACTGCCCTGCCCGATATGCTCATTAAACAAACAAACCCACCAAGGGTGGAATGATATTGTAGGAGGAAGGTCCTGTTAGTCTATGGCGAGAAAAATATGGAGTGTGGTGGCATCTTTATTGCCTAACACATTTTATTAAAAGGCTTAAGTCTTTCTGGAGTCCATCACATCTCATCGGATACATAGAGTGATTAGACTAAGGTGACCAGATTTTAACAATGGTGAAGCGGGACACCATTGACGGGGGGGGGGGGCTTCTTGGAATTCTCCAGGC
>JANHJO010003413.1:65975-83029 GCA_032468235.1 Pseudoxyrhopus heterurus | reverse complement strand
TATTCGATTGATGCTGATCCGATCCGTTGCGTGTGATATGATGTATTTGTATTTGACATGACAATTCGTCAAGGTTCGGTACAGTGCGGCGAGATGTGATTATGAGACGCATGCGCTCCGCACAGGAGACCTTGAGAGAGAGCGCCACGCGCAGGTGGTTTTGTTTACTTCTTACCGAAACACGACATGGCACATATGCACGCAGTAGACTCGCGGTAATTATTTCTTTGTGTCCTCCTTTTCATTGTAAAAAAGTTGGTCGCCTTACTGTTGGATGACCGTCTAGAACTCAGAGCCTCGTGGTTTCTAGGCCAGCACCTTGACCACTACTTCGTTTAAAGAGGAGGAGGGAAAGAATGTCAAAATAACTTGTAAGAATTGCATGCGAAAAACAGGGTGGGAAGAAACGATCTTGAAAAGCTGCAAACATCACAGGTAACATTTCAGAATAATCTCCCATAGAATGAGGCCAAAGACCAGAGAGGTGGTAGCTAATGACAATCTGAGATGGACCTGTTAGTAGGAAAGGAGACTAGAAGGAGCAGTAACACCTTGCAAGAGGCATCAAACCTGAAGTCAAGATGTTTGTTATTTATTTGCACAAGGCGAGCATTCTTTTTATTGAATACAGTGAGTGGCCAGGCGTGAAAAGGAGTGGCTGGGAGGGGAGGGGTGAGGCTTGGCAGGGCGTGGCAAGGAGAGGCTGGGCATGGTGAGGTGCCCCGCAACAAGAATGATGTTGAGTTGGCCACATCCACCCAGTCACATGACTACACAGTCGAACCTATCCAGCCGGTCATTAGGGCAGAGAATCGATGGTTAAATTATTTGAATCCCACCACTGCATACAACCCTTTTAATTAAATGGTAATAACTCAGTTTCTTCAAAAGAGAAATATGTACACAAACCATTTTGGTTGTGAAAGAAAAGTCTTCCTGCACACCTCATTTCTCTTCCTGAATTGATTAGATTGGCCCTTGCAGAATGTGGTATTTGACTGTCTTGTTCATAGTCACAGATTAGGATCCCATTTACTTAAATTTCTTTACTGGAACAGACTGAAATACGAGATCAGATCTTGGGAAGCAGAAAGATGGAGGCCTCCTCTGAAGCATACTCCATAACCAGTGGTCTCCGTCCAGGGGTGATTTGCCACACTCACTTATTACACCTTCATTCCAACCCTGAATTATATAAACAGAGCTTTTTCTAGCTATAATGCGAACAGAGGATGATCAGCAAAACAATAAATACATTCTGCTTAGCCATGATTTGTTTCAACTATAGTTTGTTTGACACGCCAGTTTAAGTGGATATAGCTAAACTATAAAGCATGATTTATACACTGAGTTCGCAAATTATGCTACACCAAAATCCAAATGATCTATCTGATGCATAGGTTCAGAGTGGGATAAATCACAAGGCACCATGCCATGATATACAAAAGTTCAAACCTGCAGTAATTTGATTTATTTGTTTATTTAAGGTTGATATCATAGTAGTTTATTTATTAAATATCTACTAAACAACTTTAAAAATGCAATGTCAGCAGTGTTTCTGAATATATGCAATTCTCATGTTGAATTTTGAGCTGCTCTGGGTGATAGTATTGGTTGAAAAATGGGATCTCATCTGTAAAATTAAGGTCATGAAAATGAGAAGGACATCTTAGACCATTTTTACAGACAGAAGATTGTTGTCAGAGCTTACAAGTTAATTGTTACAATTACGTAAATTGGGCAAAGTCAATTTTTTTCTAGTATATAATCTATACTATAAAGCACTATTATAGAGAGATTCCCTACTAGGGCAGTACATCAACTGAAATCTTCCTTCAGCCTCTTCCGTCAGTTTGTGGATAGAAGAGCATTGTTGTGTACACGATAAACATCAAGGACATTCACATACACTCCCCCCCCACACACTTTTTTTTGGTCACCCATCAAATGCTCCTTTTTGGTCTGATATTCATGTAATATTGGGGCAATTTTATAAGAGAATTTTCAGTGTCTTTTGATGCACAACATATTGGCTTCTGCTGTTGGCTTTGTTGGGAATTTCCCTGATACAATACAGATGGAAAAACAAAGAAGGGGATTGAAGCTGGCCATATTTGAGCAAATTTAGCTACAATGTTTGGTTAGAATATGGTCGCTTCTATACACACACAGATACACAAACACACAAATGGTCTGTGTCTTTTAAATCATCCCACATTTTCATTATAAATGTCTCTTTACTACTCCTGCTTGAAAAGCTTTTTATCAATTTCCAGATAACTGCACCTCTCCAGTACCACCACTCCACTCGACACTAAAGGAAGACATCCCAAAAGAAGGCTATCCAGTTGGAACTGTCTTGACATACCATTGCATCACTGGTTATGAATACATCCCTGGAATTAACGCTTCAATTACATGTCTGGACACTTCAAAATGGTCTGAAATTCCATCATTGTGTCGGGGTGAGTATCTTCATGATGGTTTCATTCTGAAAAATATATCATCCATATTTGCATTTCCTATATATCGGCCTTCACTTGCTATTCCCAAACATCATTATAAAATCCAATAAAAATCCAAATATCATATATCCTAGCTGAGAACCATAGGATTCTAATATAAACAGTGAATTAATAATGAAGAAACAGGGATAACAAATTCCTTACTTTCTCAAAACTATCTTATATGGACAGGGGTTTAATCTTTATGGGATATATCCTCTGCAATCAGAGTTCAATCTGAGTACTGACCCTTCTGTCTTGAGGAAGACAATCTCTTACAATTTTCAGACTACAGATAAATTTCCCTACATAAAATCTCATGCCATTGCACTAAACGGACTCAGAAGTCTTTGACAACTTGAACTGTGTCTTTATATTTAAAGTAGTGGAAAAGATGGACTTTGGATTAGGATTTATACAAGATGTGAAGTCCTTCTGTACATTGCAGAAAGCTCAGATTATTGCAAATGGAGATTTGATAAAACCACGTGAAATCCAAAAAGGAACAAGACAAGGGTGTCCTTTATCCTCTTTATTATTTATTTTAGTGTTGGAACTGTTAAATAGAGATATTAAACAAGATAACAGAGCAAAAGGCTACAAATAAAAGCACACAATTACAAACTACATGCATTTGCTGATGATTTGGTATTGATTGTGCAAGACTGGCAAGAGAACATTTAATAGGTTAAAAGGAAGGTCAAAATGTTTGCAGAAATGGTGGATTTAAAAATAAATAAATTAAGGACCACAATCCTGACTAAGAACATAAATGTGAAAGATCAGAAGTTGGAATTTAAATATATCCAGCAACTTTGGAAGATGATTTGCAGAAAGGTGTTTCCATGTGCCAGTTAAATGCCATATGTCAATTTAAAAAGAAAAACAGAGGAAAGCAAAGGAGAACCAACATCATTCTTTTTCTTCCACCTTATAGTAGACCTGCCCTCAACTAGTTTTGCCACCCAATGAGTGACTTGTAAGCACTTCCTTTTCTAATACTTATCTGGGAGGGAGTAAAAGAAACTAAACAAAGAACAGCTATTCTTTTAATATATTGCAGCAATGCTGCTGAGACATTCACAATACTAATTTGGACAAAAAATGCATGTGGTGAAGTGAGCTGAAGCATATGTCACAAAAACATATGTCTTCCAATAAAAATGTATTATATAGAAATAGCGCCATCAGACTCCTCCTGATTAAGACAAAAGGATATCAGACGGAGCAAATGGGAATCTAGTCCAATCTAGTCCCATCTGTAAGATTTTAATTCCTCACCTTTTCATACTTTCTAGTGTTTGGAAAGAAGTGTGGAAGGGAGAACACCAACTCTAGTCCTTTAACATCATCTTGTTCTTTAAACCAATCTGTTCACTGGGAAACCCAAGTTTGGTATTCCTCGTAATGAACTCCTGCATTGGTAATCTCTAGGGTCTTTTCCAACTTGGCTGGAGAACATCCTTGCTGTTAATCAGTGGTGAGATTCAGCCGGTTTGCACCAGTTCACTAGAACCAGTAGCCAACTTTTTGTGCAGTTCGACAAGCTGGCTGAATAGCATTCCTCACCCCTCCCTAGGCAAGTGGAGACAAGTGGGAGCTTCAGGCTTCTCCTTCTCTGACAGTTCTCTCCCTGTCACTCCAGCTTGGATTTTGCTGCAAGGAGGGCAGTGGAGAGCAATGCAAAATGTCTTCCCACCCACCTTACATGTCGAATCCCCAAGTCGCTTTGGGAAAGAGTTTGAAGCGCCCGCTGAACTTGGCTAAAACTCAGTGAGGACTTTCTTTCTACTGAGCTGGGTAAGGAAAGTGGCTGTAAGCCACTTGTTCTCAGGCTTTTCCCTGCTCCAGCCTCCCAACCATCTGCCTGAACCTGTGGAGGTGAGAGAAGTAGAGAGGATTGGCTTTTTGTCTGGCTGTTGGGAAAATGGACAGGGGCCTGGGGCGGAGGCCATTTTCCACCCGACAACCCGACAACCAGACAAACCTAGGCAGAAAGCCAGCCCCCACTGGTGCCCAGCTTCAACGACAGCAGATTTGCAAAGTGCAATCATGAACTGCCGCCTGCGTCAAGCTAGACTGGAGAGGGAGAGTGCAAGTGAGTGAGCACTGAGGAGACGGCAGGAGGAGGGAAGCCAGACAGAGGTGCTATTCAGCCAGTTCCGACAGGTTCCGGAGAACCGGTAGCGATAATTCAGAGAACCGGCAAATACCACCTCTGATTGGCTGACCGCAGCAGATACCACCTCTGATTGGCCAACTGCATAGCCACACCCACCAAGCCATGCCCACAGAGCCGGTAGTAAAAAAAATTGAATCCCATCACTGGCCTTAACACTATATAAAAAAGCATGCAATTTAAAAATAATACCCAATGGTAGTCCTCAAAACTCCAGCAAGCAAGCTCAGTACTAACACTTGGTGTATTTCATCCTCAAATAAATGATTTAAGAAGATCCCAAAAGCTAGGAAATTCTAGAAAATTGATGTCATGGAGGTTCTATGTGTGTCCCCATCAATATAACCAAAAGGTCTTAAATTGGAAAACCATCATTTAATTTTGTATAACATAATTATGTTCTATCACCCAAACACTTACTCCACACAACTTTAATTTTCAGTATTTTTTTAAAAACCTACATAATTAAGTTTAGTATATTCTAAATTAGAATTCATGAAGACTCTTTGTGGAATCCATCTATCCCTCGACATAAAAATGCAATTGGATAGCCCATTTCTCTGAACCAAATTCTACAATCAAAATTGATCATTGCCAATTCATTGTCTTGTCTTTTTTGCCTATTAATTATTGCCCTCTCAAAATGAAAATATGTTAGGCCAAGAAATGATAATTTATCCTTAGATCACTTATCTAACATCATAGAAAACATTTTGCATATAGAAGATATCAGCAAAAAACGTAAACGTAAGATAGTGTTGCAGTTTTAGTATCGGAGGATACAGAAAGTTATATATTTATGAATCCAGGAACATGATAGTTGACCATAGTATTAGAATACAATTTTAATATGCACTGTGTTGAAGATATTAATTCCAATAAGTGCAACTTGCAGGTAGACATTTTTCATCGAGTAGATATATATGCTTTTCAGTAGGATGTGAAATCTGTTTCAAGAAAAATAAAAAGAATTATATCATATAGTGCTACAGAAATGTATAAAGTCACAGTAATGGAAAGGATGTTTTTAGTACAATGACAAAATAAAACAGGCTGTGGATGAAAAAAAACACATGTAAGGAAATGATTGCAGAGAAATTAAAATGAACATAGACAATCCATGCTCTGTTGATCACTGTTTCAGAGATATTTTCTTATCTAAATGAGAAACAAAATTTTCCCAACAGAGTTGGGTAAAAAGCAGTGGAACTTCCTTCAGGCTTTCCTACTGAGTTTCTATTGAAAATGGACAGGAAGCATCAGAAGTTCCCGTCCCCTTCCCCTTCCCTTCCCTGAAGGCATGTAAGCAAGGGATTGAGAATAAGGATTGAGAGACTGACTGGGAAACTGTCACAGAACATTGAAAATCAAGATCACATGATTGCAGCAGCAGCAGCAGCACTGAAGCAGAATAATTTCTCCAAATTTTATTCCCTTGTGAGTCCTAGTTCTCACATTTTCGACATATTCTGTAAGTTAGTCTATTTGAGATATCTTGGTGCAAAAATTGTTGCCACATGATGCACCATTTCACCCTGTTAAGTTCATGACAATGAGAATTCTAGTGGTATACAAACATGTTTTATCACCTGTGTAGAAATGAAAAGACAATGCTAACAAAAGTAGTCCAGAAATGGTTAAAATTAAAAGAGAAAAAAATGCAGAGTAGTGAATGAAAAGGTCTAAAACAATAAGCATTCAGCTGAGTGAATGCTGTGAAGAGATTATATGATGTGGGAAGAAACTGAGGTAAGAGAATGCTGGAAGAGGTATTTTAGAAATTTGTATAGAACTGATAGTGATATGTCAAAGAGTATCTAAGAAAAAAATGAGGAAATACTGTGAGAATGTTGAAGTGGTAAGCCTGCAGGTGTAAGCTTTGTAACAGGAGAAATGTTAAAACATGAATGTGGTTTGCTTATGGAGTAGCTGTACAACTTGTCTTGTATTGTAAAGACCGCATATATACCTAACAATTGGAAGAATCCTTTTATTGCTCTCACTTACCAAGAAATGAATGCAGAAGCTATTGAGTGCCTGGGAAACTATTTGACAGAATTGTGATTGAAAGGATATGAGAGGTTTGGGAAGTGAATGTAGTTTTATGTTAAGCAGGAATCTGTACAATAGATACTTGCTTTTTTGGCAGGTAATTGAATTATGTGTGAATGTGGTAAAAAAATTAATTGTAAATGTGCTGTTTCAGAGGAAGCATATGATAAGGTGATTAAGTTTACATTTTGGAATGATACATGTGAATATGGAATTGATTGGTTGTTGAATGTGATAAAGGCATTGAATGATGGAAGTGAAGTGGGCTTGAAAATAGCAGGAGGTATGAGAAAGATATGAGTCCTGCATTGTTCAATGAATTTATGAACATAAGTCTATGACATACTTGTGTTGACTTTACATGTATTAATTAAAGAGGGGGTTATTCCTGGGTTGTTAGCTGAGAACCTGAATGATTTGCAAGTAAGGCTAGATTGCATGGTGGGTTGAGGAGGAGAAAATTAAATGTTAATGGATAATTAGCTGATTAATGAAAACTATTAACCAGTAAATGAGTTTGTGACGCTTTGTGGAATGCTTACTAAAGATGGGAAACTCAATGGAAAATGTGAAGACTGCAAATTGTGATTGAAAGGAAGTGGATAGTATGTGATCCATTTTAAGGAATTAATAATTATAAAAAGAAGCAAAAAATGGCTCAATGTAAGAATATGCCTATTGTTATGGGAAAATGGGAAACTGAATATGTTAGGAGAAAGATAAAAGTAAATTGAATGTGATTAGAATGGATTTACCTAAGAACTTCATTTGATAAATTCAAGAATGACTACAAAAAAAGTGACCCAGTACAAAAAGAAGTTTTTAGACTTGATTTGACCATACATAGAATGAATGAGGATCTCATTGTAAAGCAGACAGTTGGAGAAATCATGAATGACTGCAGAGAAAGGCGACCCAATAGTTGGATAAAATAGATTTTTTAAAAAGACAGGAGTGAGAAGCTTAATGAACAAAAATACAGGTAGTCCTCAAGATACAACCATTCATTTAGCCATTGTTCAAAGTTACAATGGCATTGAAAAAAGTGACTCATGACCTGTCGTCATATTTGCAGCATCCCCCCAATCATGTGGTCAAAAATTGAGTAATTGGCAACCAGCATCCTGGGATCATATGACTGCCATTTGCAACCTTCCCAACTGGCTTCTGACAAGCAAAGTCATAATTCTGTGGTGACTTGCTTAATGACCATGGCAAAACAGGTCATAAAATCAGGCACAACACACTTCACTACTGGAAATTCTGATCCCAATTGTGGTCATAAGTCAATCACTATCTGCAGATGAAATAGCATATAGACATGATGGAAATAAGAATAGTTTGCAAGGGCAGAAAAATAAACTGAATGGTATGTATATAAACTAGATTAAGTTGTACTTCTTTGTCTCATTTTTTGGTTATATGCTTTCTATTTCTTACTCTTTTTTTTTTTACATTTGGCATGATGGTTCTTAATCTCCAAAGGAAATAGCATGTGGAATTCAATAATTTATGCTGTTCTACGACATAGAATTTAGCATCTTGTGGGCTCTCAAATTTCCAATGAAATGTCTTTTTCTTTCTATGTTTGGACTGAATTTAATTATTACTGTCACTGACAAGCTTAAAAACAACGTTTGTTGTGGGGTGAACATTTGGAGAAGCAACCTTTACAATAACCAGAAATTTTCACAAAAGGAGGATTACATTTTCCTTTTTAAATCCGTTTCTGTTTTCCTCCTCCAGTAGCAATCACAAAAATGTTCCAATTCCACGGAAGCATGAAGTAGCCTATCTCCAGGGATCCGTTAGTTATATCTTACAATATGTACACCAATATTTTTATAGAATATAAATATATATTGAATACTTCAGGTTGTATTATTATTTATTCATGCATATTGTTCTCTGTGTTCATTACATATTAAAATATGTTTCACATAAAATCAATTCAGATTATACTGAACGGATAACATTTCTTCTGCTCTTTATTCAGCACTGGGGCCCCATGACATTCCTTTCACATCAAATAGAGGCCCATATTTTATTATTTTAATGTATTTTTGCTAGCCTGTTTCAATGATTCAGTGGACATGTCTGACTCTAAACCTGCTACAGCTTTCTGGAAATTCTGAACAGTTCCTGCAGATTTGCAAGAAAACCTTTCAAAACCAGGGGATTTCACATCCATTACACTGGGAAGGCACCTAGTTGAGAAAAGCTGATATATGATGGTTTCATTCATCATGCCAAACTGTAGTCTGCTATGCAAACCAGAATATTAGATTAGTAAATTGTACGACCACAATTTATGCAGTTGTTAAGCCATAGCTTGAGGTTTAATGGGATATACAAAGACAGTTGACTATGCTCTAATCCACAAACCATTGTTAATAAAGTCAGAGATTATGGTGTTGTGTACACCTAACAGAAGTTTGCAGTTTCAAATGTTTATCACTTGCATGATATAATACAGGGGTGTCAAACTCACGTTGTCACAGCTGTGTACATGACGTACCAGGACTTTTCCCCCCTTCACTAAACTGGGCGTGGCCATCATATGACGCATCTGGCCCATGGGCCGGGAGTTTGACAGCCCAGATATCATATCTTCATGTCCCATGTTGTAAGTCTTAACTAAAAGTGTAGGGTGGTTTAATCTGATATCAAACATTTGACTTCAGTGCATTTATTACTTTCAGCCTAGTCCCGTGATGGCGAACCTATGGCATGTGTGACACAGGTGGCATGCAGAGCCCTCTCTTTGTTCCTTTGATTGTGGGATTGTTTGCTTGCTTGCTACAAAGACAATTATTTTGATGTGATAGTAATCTGATGCAAGTTGGACATGCATTTAATTTATATGGCCTAAAAAACATTACAAAACAAGTTTATCTTGATGTCTACTATAGTTTTTAAAAGAAACATGATCATTCACTAATGCTTTTCAATAAATCTTGTAGATCTTAAATGTTTAATTCAGCAGTTGTACAATGCCCAAAACATCACAAAGCTCTTCTGATTATGAGCCACGTTAATCAACGTCAACTATTAACGACCATACTAAGATAGATTTTCCCCATGATGATCTGTCCCCAGTCTTGTCCTTGAGCTCTTCCAGCAACCTATCTACGGTATGTAATTGAATGCATCTTCTGTTTGCTCCCTTCTCTTTCCTTCCACTTTTCTCAACATTATATACTTCTCCAAAGAGCTACGTCTTACACAATATGTCCTAAACATGGTTATTTGTCACTCAGATGCGAATTCTGGAATTAACATCTTTGGAGCAGACACCTAAATTGTCTAGTGTTTGCTTACAGAAAGGGAATGGCTGTGAGTTTTAGCATATGTTTTATTCAATCAGGCATCTATTTAAAGAGGACAAATGCAGCCTTACCCCACCCTGAAGCTGAGAAAGCATATAGAACCTTATCATGAATTGAAATTTTATGCCATTATATTAGCCAATATCCAGCAATGAAATCTAGCATTTGCATATTTCACCAAGAAGAATGCCATTGTCTGTAACAAAGCGAACTGTTAAGCAGCATATCAAAGTTTGTTTCTTAGAAAGTAAATGAAAACTTAGAACTCCTGGAATTTAGCCTGATTTTAGATTTGGTCTAATATTTAACTATGTTCGTTCAAATTCAAGGGTTGAGAGCAGATATAAAAAAAAATATTTTTAAAATAAATTATTTCAAAGGAAAATATATTTTATAACTTATAGCTTGTAAACAATAGCCTAATCAAGGAAACACCAAGAACACGCCTATCAGCACTGACAGGGCAAACCTCTAGTATATAAAAATAGGAGCAAACTCCCTTCTAGCACTGATGATATTAGCTACTTTTTTTAATATAAAATTTTTATTTTATTCTGTTACATAACATCTTTCCACAAGGTGTGTGTTTTCTGAGTTACAAATATTGTGTCATCATAAAATTTCAGATTTCAATTAAAAGTCCATTCATCACTGTATTATTCAAAATCCAATGGTTGCATATTCATATCAAATATTTTCTATTATCTCTCATAACATCTAAAATCACAAATTATTGTTATACAGTATATTAAAGGTTTATAGTATGTTCAAAGTTCATAGTTTCTAGTGAAATATCAAACATTCATAATTTCATCTCTTTACCGTATATAATAATCACCATCTAATCAATATCTAATCAATAGAGATATAACACTACAACTATTGATATTAGCTACTTTGATAATAAAAAGTCTACAAGAAAACCACCAAGTTCAGAGAGCACCAAGGTCCCCACAGTTCAACTCTAAGCTACAGATATTCTCTTCTATTGGTATAACAAGTAGTTTCTATTTTATAATATCAGTAAGCAAGTTTTAAATTTAAACAATAGTTTTATTTGTGTCATTTTGCATCGGAACATTTCAGTCTGTTTATGCCTTTGGAGTTATGAGAAACAACCCAGGAGCAATAGTTGGTTATTATAGATTTCTGTACCTGATTCATTGAACAAATTGGACCAGCTATATTTTCCTATAACATGCTAGTGTTTTTCACTGTTGTCTACCCAGCTGCTTTAAAAGTATTGCAATTTTTACTATGTATTATTTGAAACTTTATCTTGTGATATTAGACTTCTGATGCGTCATTCACACATTCAACTTTGAGGTTGCAATCAAGAGAAGCGTAAATTAACTTAAAGTCTGTCATTTCAGAAAAGTGCACACAACCGTGAAGCAGACAGTATTAAAGGTTAATGAGATTTGATTTTAAACTTCTGGAGAATTTTTTTCTTTAAGAAAAAGAACACTTAGCAGAACATTAACATTTTCTATCTCAGAAAATTGTGACAGAGTCAAAAATGCTTTGTAACTAAATCTGAGCATACAGAACATAAGTGTTGGACATGCTGGAAGAAGATATCAGAAGATTATGTTATTATATATTGTATAGCTAAATACCAATGTAGATAGCAGTTGCCTCTCGTGGCATGATTTTTAAAAGCATGAATGACACAGAGTGTGAATGTTTGGCCTACCCCAGAACCTTCTTCTACATTACAAGAGATGTTACAGCCACTTCTGAGACTGTGAAATTCAGCACATTTTCTTAGACCATCTTTGCATTACTTTTTCTTTTGCAGACAATGCTATTTGATTTAACCTTAAGTTTCTCCTTGACTGCTGTTATGGGATGACATATTTTTGTTAAATGGAGTCACCTCTGGCTCCTGGCCCTGGCTTTGGATTTTGCCAGGTTTACTTGGCCCACGTTGTGGAACTGCAGAACAAAATAAGTTAAGAGATTATCAAAATGTAAACCGAGTATAAAAAAAAGGAGAAACCATCTCAAAGCCGTCAAAGCCTCTTGAGGTTGGCTCTTCTGCACTCAACTGTCACATATTGCCAGTCCCTGACAAATGAATATTTTGGCAGGAGCAAGCAGACAGAGTTTCACTACTCAGACATGTTTGAAAGATTAAATTGCAGTAAGCAGTGTCTGTTGTAATCTGAGGATCAGAAGGCAAAAACTGTATCTGATTTCCAGTCTAGGACAAGGGGGTTTGCTTTAGCAAATGAAATGAGGCAGAGATACCATGGGTCTGGAAAAGAGCTATAAGTAAAAGGTACATGATCTAACATTGCTATTTTTGAAAAACAATATTACAATTGGCATTTTTATTTCATTACAGTGTTTAGTTGCTTGGTAAAACAGGCCTGGAAGAATGGTGCCTTGAGCGTGTAATTAAAGAAAAATGGCCTAATTGGCCCTTGTTAAATATTCCCTAGGAACTCTTTTTTTTTTTTAAAGAGCCCATGTAAATGCTTTCACCCAAGCCATTCCTGAAAGCCTTAGAAATGTGACACTGTGTTTTGAATATGAAATGCCAGTGCATCTGACATTGTTATAGAATAAGATATTACCATCGTTCTAGTGCAGTTTGGTTACATAGCTGTTTTCTGCTACAACCACCAAGGACAACTGGGCAAAACTAACATATAAGCACGGGTTTATTGCTACTAGACAATTGAACCGGTGGGTTTATCAGCTCCTTCTCAGAATTCCTGGAAAATTTCAAAGGTTTTGGTTCTTTCTTGGGGAAAGATGAAATATTCTACATTTATGGTTTTGATGCAACATCTTTTTTTCCTCTGTAAGATGCTAGTTTTTTTTAAAAAAGCAACTAATACATTTGCAAACTTCCTTTTGCAGTAGCCAGAGTGGATATATTTTCTTTGAGGAAAAATGATGGTGCTCATAATATTTAGGAAATTCTGTTCATTGCGGTCTTTGCATCCACTTCCCGCAGGCAAAGCTATCAAGTTTGAGAAGTCTGCTTTTTACTAGATCGAACCACTGGATAAAAATCATGTATGTCAGCCAAGCCATCCAGAGCAACATCTGTAAAGAGGTCAGAGGGGGGGAAAAGGTCACCCCTAAAGGCTACAAATGAAACATTAAGATTTTAGCAAATCTAAACTAGCACATAACCCATTTTCTGAAAGCTGTCTTGATTGAAAGCTCCGATCCTGTAGAAGTGTAATGCTGTTTATTTCCTTTCATTATTTTTATTGCTGAATGACTTAGCTGTAACCTTGAATTTCAAGTTCACTTGAACAGACAAGGTATTTGCTTAGAGGGCAGAACTATTACAGCCATTTTTTCCCCCCGTTTGAATTGAATAAAAAACTGTAGCAGATTCTTGACGTCATGGTAGCACCCTAGTGGTTATCGTATTGCATTCGTTTCATGAGTTTTCAGTGAACATTATACAATATATATGGCTTTCAGTAAATAGACCAGTCACAGTTACATAGAAAAGGCCAGGAAATTTGCAGTGACATAGCCTGCAGCTTCGTAATTTTACCCATTATTTATTCTGGTTTGGGTTGATTAAAAGACCTAGCAACATTATACGAGGTTTAGAATTTTAGTATCATTGTAATGCATCCCATTTTGGGATAGTCTTCAATATGATCACAGGGTTGTTATTTTTTTAGCCAAATACTTTTTTATTTTTCAATTACACAGCACAAATGAATAACTGTATAACAGAGAAAACACAAGACTATGAAGTTGTCTGAAAGAAGCAGCAGCTCCTATCTCCATCCACTGCTGGTCAAGGAAGAGTTGGCTTCATGAAATGATAAGCCAATTACTTTTAAAATAAACATTAGAAAATGCATACAGAGCTGTCGCATGACCCATTGCGTGATCCACTTTTTCATGGATAGAACCATTTTTGATTGCAACTGGAGGATGCTGTTTTATTAGTCTGGCACAAACAACATCATAGAATTCAGAATATTTGCTATTTCAAAGCTTTTTCTATGACATACTGTAATACTGGGCATATGTTTTTTTATTCCTTGTATCTTAGTGTAAAATGTGATATCAGGTCAGGGAAGTAAGAAATGCTTTAGACACCAGAGTTAATGTATGGTAACCTGGACAGTTATTAAATTTGATTTATTGGTAGATAGATAGAGAGATAGATAGATAGATAGATAGATAGATAGATAGATAGATAGATAGATAGATAGATAGATAGATAGATAGATAGATATAAAGCAACTGCTAGTCTGAATAAAGAGCATTTGAGTGTCAGCAATCTACCATTCCCACTGTGGGTTCTTTATGCACATTTTCTCCTGGTCCCCGCTTGTTGAATAAAACCACTTATCTTCTGGTAGGCTAAATTGTCTTATAGGTGTCAGTCTGAGGTGGCCCTGAGAAATTTATTTATTTATTTAATTTATATGCTGCCCATCTCACTGTTGCAGCAACTCTGAACTGCTTACAGCATGATAAAATGATAACACAAAATGATTAAAAATCAGAAAAGGTTAAATAAGGTTCTCTGGTAGATGGAATCCAAAGTAGGCCTCTTCCTCTGGAGTGAGAGGAAGACCCACTCATCAATTCCACTCAACAATCCTGGAGTTGTAGGGGATTGATACTTGTTACCTGTGTAGACAAGTATCTTGCCACTTCCTCACAATATGCTATTGAGACGAAATGGCTCAGAATCAGAATATAAGATGCCCAACAGGATATTATGCTATTCTTTGCACTCCTTGCGGGCAAAAAATGCCGATTCAATGGTGGATCAAAACAAGTAGACTTCAACCTAATTTGCTCCCTTCGATGAATTTGTTTCTTCATTATATTAAAACCATAACACCAGCTCAGGAACTGGCTAGAATTCATATTGTGAGTCACATTTACTACTATAAGATACTTTGACTTCATATCTTCTAATTTATCTTTATCCCTATCAGAATTAACTTGCAGAAATTCGACAGGCAGACTTCGTTCCTGGTAGTTGATGGGAAAGAAACTATTATTTTTCTGTCTATTGCACATTTTTGTTTATTTAATTCGGTATACAGCAACTCACTATATTTAACAGACAACAAATCTACTAATAACGCTGTATTAAAATGAATGCTGATTAAGTATCAATTAAAAACCTGGTAAAGCATTTTTCTAGACACTGAGAAAGGGAATCAAATGCAGTTCTCAAAATGAATTGTTTCACAGCTTGAGAGCAATGGCACCCCCTGAAACTTATCTGGTCCACCCTTTTCACATAGCCAGGGTTAGCAAAATAGAGTTTTCTGGATACTAAAAGCTATGGTCAGACTTTGTCATGCCTGCTGCTGAATGAAACCTTAAACTTATCAACACTTGCTTTTCAGGAGTACCTTCAATGTTGATGCTTGAATGTTTAATGCTTGAATGGGTGAAATCCCAACCAGGTTGGCTTAATGGGTATTAAAATATAAAAAAATATGAATCATTTGAGTCAAACTAACTCTTTGATAAGAAGGTATACAATTTCTGCATACCAAGAAATTTGTCTTAAAACTCTTTGCTTTGTGCATTTGTCAGGATCAGATCAGAATGAAAGGCAAATATTATTTACTGTATATAGAATGTTCATAACAAATCCAGATCTCATGCTGATCACTACTCAGGCAAGGATTTGTCATAAGGGGAAGAGGAGGGAAAATGTTTAAGGTGAACTAGCCACTGTTGTTAAGAGTCAATTGACAGAAGGCATGGGTCATTAATTTTGTGTCCCTTGTTTTGTCAGTTTGTTTTTGAGAGGCCTGGTAGAGAAAGTAAAACCATTCAAGCTGAAAATTATCTGCTCTGTAGCTTATTTCCCCTCCCAGCATGCACTGACCCAAGTGAGTGGGCTCCAGGTCAATGGACCTCCATTTCCCTTCCAAACGCTTGAATTCTTGCAATTCTGATAATAGATACTAAGGTTTTTGTTAGCCCGGTGATGAATTTCTGCACGTGCTGACAAGAATGAAAAGTTTGCTCAGTTACTGTAATGTCATTTGGAGGAGGGAATAAAACACCAAACTCTTCAGCAAATCTTTATCATGAAGTAGGAACTGGTGATGGAAAGTAAATATATAATCGATGGTCTTTGCTTTAATGAGTTTATGAACTGTCTTTTTTTCCACATTGGTTTATCTTCTTTGGTTATCCTGACCACTGGGCACTTCAGGTGAGTGAGAGCTTTAGCTAGAGCTACTTATAGCTTCATGTATGTAAACTTGTTTGAAATGAACATGATTCACATTTGAGCACTTTCTGATGGATTGCCCTGATTGTAAACAAGAAGAGTCAAGAGAGCAGATCTTGGATAGATTTGGAAACTGTAATTTCTTTTAATGATACATAATATTTATGGGATATTTTTCACAGCAGGATGTTCAATGCAACAACTTGTACCTACTCTTCAGATTTATACGTTATGTTGATCTTAGAGTCCATAAAGAGCAAAACAGGGCCTTAGGAGTACTGTGAAAGGTTGCCATATAATGATCAATCATTTGATGTTCTCACTCTTCCGGATAGTTCTTTGAAACATAGACTGGCAACTATGGGAGAAGAGAAACCTTCTTTGTCACTGCAGGGGGACCGTATCATCCCATCTCACCCACTTAGTGTAGTTTTGCATGTGTGCAAGACTGAAGAAGGCTAGAGAACCACTGTTAACAGTTCTCCATATACACACATGGAATCTATTTAGTCAGAACAGATTAGATCAGTATATACAGTTTATGAGTAATTTGTCACCAAACCCTATAAAATGAAAAGTGCCAAATAAAGGACACCTTCAAATAGAGGGGCTGTCATCTTAAAGCAGTTTTCTCCCCTTTCATTCAATGGTGTACTATTCTTGTACACCAAGACTGCTTGGAAAGTCCTTGCAGTTTTTTTTAGAAGAATCAAAATCAGAATCAGAATCAGAATCCTTTATTGGCCAAGTGTGAATGGACACACAAGGAATTTGTCTTTGGTGCATAT
>JANHJO010003413.1:49160-56660 GCA_032468235.1 Pseudoxyrhopus heterurus | reverse complement strand
AGCCTATTCAGCTACAGACTGGCTGCAGACACCAAATCATTGCTAGTCATTTCAAAATAGATATTTTCCCTCTGCAAATACTCTTCCTGAAAAAATAAGATAAATGTTGTTGTGGCTGCTGAAAGAAACAGTCCAAAAGCTTGAAACAGCGCTCCCGCTATTATTAGTTAGGCATTTTCTATTATTTTATTTAGTGCAACACCTACAACTGCTCTCTAGGTTCATGGGTGAAATAATCCAAGTCCCTTCAGAGAAAAAAAATATCTACATCTACTTCCATTAAATTACTTGTGATTACAATTTACCGTAAACTTCACTATAAGGCAGAGTATGACTTAAGTGCAGAGGAGATCATAAAGCAGCAGCGGAAAACAGAAATACATTATTATTGGTTTGTTTTGCATTTCTTTATATTAAAATGGTGATATAACACTGAATCATTAAGAATTAAATAGTTCCAGATTAGTTGTCCCCAAGCACTACATACCCAATAATGCTTGTGAGGAATCTATGGTTTTCCTGAAGTGATTGAACTGTACCTCCAAGCTTTCTGCACCATGGAACACACTGAGATTACTTTGGAAACTCTGGGTTGACACTTCCTACACTTTTAATCTTACCCAGACGCTTGTTGGCATTATCTAAGATCAGTAAAAAGGGACTTAACGTTTGCAGAAATTGATTCTTGTTCAGCATCACAACATATTCCCACATCCAACTATTCAGCCATGCTCATTTTACAGATATTTCATTCTGTTCCCTTCACTCCTGTTTTCTGTTTCATTTCCTTAACTTTACACGGAGTATGTTTGAACAAGAGATATTTCTTTTGTTTCTTCCTTTATGATTTTTTTTCTCCCAAGCCTCTTCTGTGTGTCCAGAAGGCTGTGTTATATTCTTTCATGAGTGGATGGTACTGTTGTGATTATGCAATGGTACTGAGCGTACTCAAACATATGATTTAGTTCAACACTATAGAAAACATTTGTTTTAATAAGAAGCATTTTTAAAAGGGAAAAGACAAAAATAACATTGGAAGAAAACACATGTCACATATAGTCTGAATTTTCCCTTACATTGATACTTTTGAGATAGACGCTACAATGATTCCAAGAACATTGCATTGCTGCTGAAGGGTATAATAGCAGAATCTTGAAAGCCTGTCAAAGTTTCTCTCTGTCTCCTCTTAAACCAAGTAGAGTCAAGGAGAGATTATTTTGAGTTTATTTCTCATGCTTTCCACTTTATCCAAACAATGTTGTTGTTTTTGCTCCCTTAATGGCTTATCCATTCTTCCATCAAAGTTACATCCACATTACTTTACAAATAAATCCTTATATATGCATATATGGACTCCGCTCTTCTAATGGCCGATCTAGAATAATGGGTAAACCTTGCTGAGGTGATTGGTCATAAGGGCAGGCACACCTGTCCTAATGATTCTGTCTGATGGAGGTTCAGAGGTAGACCAAGAGTAGGTTGGCAGCAGAATTGAACTGGCACATAGAATACTTGCAAGTTGTTTGAGGAACCTTGGCACAGGTGTTGCTGAATCTGCAAATTTTGTCAAAATGACATATATTACATTAGGATACAAACTCTGCCCCTTATGACACAATAAACATGTTATTATCTAATCCACCTTGCCACCCTCCACTTTCTTATGAATGTTCATGAATTCTGATGCTATTTATAATATAGAATGATGATGTGATAAATATCTATGTGTCTCTGAAGTTTTAATGAGTTGGAAAACTGGCATATGGATAATTTAATTGGTCTATTTGGGTTATAAATGATCAGACTAAGGATTATTGATACTAAATGAAGAGATTAAAAACCAATGGTGATGCAAACTCTAATTTTAATTGGAATGGGGTGAGCCAAATAATTTCTCTGCCTTCTTAGATCGACATGGCAACCATAAAAACCATGGGTGATATATTCTGGAACAGTAAGGATGTTCCATTCAGGGCTTAGTCATGTTCCATTAGTTTTGTTGAAATTTTTCTAATTACCATTAGATACTGTTATGGCTGATGTTTCTTTGTTCTATGAAACAAGGAGTTAAACAAACTGAACGTGCTCTTAACTTTATCAAATGTAGACAGGAAATTATCAGTAATGTAGTTCTATAGAGTTAGAAGCAGGAAATAGAGTTCAGTGTCTTGGAACGGTAGCCAAATACTTCCTAGCCGAAAAGCTGGGGCAAATTAATGACAGCTGCTTAGGCCTTCTAGTTTAGCCTGGAGCTTTAAGTCTCTCTACTTGTACCTATTGAACTGTATTCCCATATCCTTACAGGTTACACACAGGTTAGATATCTCTTCCAAAATTGATCCTTTCCCTCAACGCCTACCAGTAGAGAGGATTCTGAATTTGCCCATATTCTGGGGAAACGGAAGAACAAACAACTTACCCATTGCTGCCTAAAAATAACAATTTTGAATAATTCTGTTGACCAAAATCATTCTTATTCTGATAAGAAGGCCTTATAGAGTTTCAATAGATAACTTTTGTAGAAATTCAGTACAAGGACAGATTATTAGGCAAACGTAAACCTGCATCCAAAACTCAGGTTCCAGCTGCTTAAAGCTACAATGGAAAATTAGCATCGATAGCAACATTCTGCCTCCCATTTTATCTATTAATCATAATGTGTTACATATCTCTATTCATACTCTGTGAATTTCCACAACTTTGTATACACTTCTACAAAGGTGTATCATAATCAGTTCTGGAGTGCTTTAACTTTTGACAATCTCAAAATCCATACCAACGTCTTCTTCATTAAAAATGCTGTTGTACAAGACAGTCACTGAAAGCTTGAACTCTCTGAGGAAATATTGCAATTATATGTAGAGTTAATTGACAGTATATTCCACTGAACACTCAGCATAGCTGACTAAAGGAGTTCATTTAATTTTCAGTTAGAAATATAAACAATTTCTCTTGAGTGCTTATTTGTCTGTTTCCTTAATTTTTGTAATGTAATCTGTGGAAATCGGTCACAAACCATAGTAACACTTTGAAACTTCTTATCACCTCACATGACAGAAACTTGCTTGAGCAAATATCAGAAACCCTGCTTTTAAAAAAACCCTTTGAGCTGTGTTTCTTATTGTGTTTGTGACACAAGACCAAGTCTAGTTGAATCTGCTTTAGGAATTAGAAATGGGGAACAACTCGTGTGTTTCTTTAACATGTTTGTGTACACAGCCACATTGTGCTAAATATTCATAAGGACAGTTCCTAGGCAGGTGTGAGAGCCTAGGAAATGATGCAGTTAGCTTAATGATGCAACACGATGTGCCTATACTTGCTCCCACATGTTGCGAAGAACCTTTTTTGAAGATTTGCATAGCCCTAAGTACTAATAAAAGTGTAGACATTGTATTAATAGATCACTGAAATAATAACTGATGAGTATATTTTATTTCTATTATGGAATTCACACAGACTGATAGGATTACTATGAGGAACCTTTTTGGCACATTTCCATTGAAACCTTCCTTAGAGTTCATTTATTTAAACAACACTTCTCAGGAGACTTTCATAGTGAATGGTGCTCATAAAGTATGTTTCTCAAATTACGCATTCCAAGATTGACTTATTCATGCCAATCAAGCTATTACACATGAAGGGAGTTTGAGCACTAACAGATACAGAGGTTACTGAATAAATACTTCCTCCTGTTTATTTCCCAGGTTTGGTGGGAGCACAAGGACATTCCTGTCAAGGCTAAGTTGTTTTGCCAACACTGGGGCACTTTCATTGTTGGCTTTCCACTTTGGGGGTGTCATTTGGGAGTGCTTTTTCTTTGACTTCTTTTGCTTATTTGTCCTGAGATTATGTGTATGAGCTTCCAGAATTTATGAGGTCAAAGGCCAAGTGAAAGGCTATAGTTCACAGGTCACGTGAGAGACTAACATTTGCAAAATCAAGGAAATGATAGGACAGTGCCAAGAGAAAGGTCAAGAGTCAAGTGAAAGGCTAAAGACAGATGAAAGCAAGTAGTCTGCACATTGACTAGACCACACAGCTAAATGCCCTCATGCCAAAATATTCATTACCAAGTCGCCAGCTCTGGGTCTCCAATAACCAGAGTCACAAGGGATGCACCGATGAGAAGGTAGGACTCCGATATAACTCCAAGATAATCTTTGCTGCGGTCCATTTCAAATAGGATAAGCAATCAGAAGCTCTCACACACATGCAGCAATAATGTACACAAAGTTAAAATGGGCAAGATCTTGCCAATGACTTAACTTTTCCTTATTTTGTTTAAAAGCAGATCATGTTAAAAACACAGATCTGATTGCAAACTTAGAAACAAATGTCATTCAGTTCAGTGGAGAAGTGAGTTTGATCTTTGGTCTAGGTTAAGATCAAGATGACAACATTGTTTGAGCTACATTTAGATGCTGTTTTTTTTTTTTACTGTTGTTAAGTTAAATGAACAGTCTTCTTCTCTTTAAAGAGTATCTCTACCCTTACCAAACACAATTAATTATATGGATGGTGAATTTTTCTCTTGGAAGATTGTATTTGGTTCGTATTTGTCCTTTTTAGGAATCGTTCCTTAAACTGCTTATTTGTTTATTGTATTTATTGTATTTTAATTTTTTATTTGTTTTTGATACAAACTTCTAATTAGTCTCCAAAATATTTCCTATAATAAATGTTCTCGGGGTAGATTAGAAGATAATGTCAAAAACAAGGTAATTTTATTTGCAAATATACATGCATACATATACATACATACATAGCTATAAGGTCCATTTCATGGGATATTATTTTAATGAAACTGTTGCATCTCAGTCACCAGAAGTATTACTGTAGTTTCTATTTATACACCAACTCAAGTTTAACCACATATAAAAATCATTGTGCAGTTCTGACAATGGAGTGGGAAATGGTCAGCATAATAGACAACTGTTATGGCTAAAGTTTGAAAAAACTGGAAGTAAGGACAAATGATACCGTATCAAGTTTTGAGCAATTGAAGCTTTTGTACACAAATACTTGCTTTTTCAAGACCAGATTTAATGGGCTTGGACACTGGAATACATCTCTTGATAATAAAACGACCTAAATATTAAAACCACTTGCTAAAGGCAGAGTTCTTACTATGTGTTTCAAGAGAGGCTGGGCAGCTTCATCTCTAGCTTTGGTTTTCTACATTGATTGGTTAGATATTCTACAAGACTCCATCCAACTTTATGATTTTATAAAACTGTGCAGCAAGATACCAAGTGCCTGGCCTTTGAGTGAAGTTTCCGTAACATCTGTTCAGATGAGGTGCTTCCCTATACAGTTTATGTTGATTAAAAATGAGGATACATCTGAAACATCTTTGTATGTTCATGTAGCTAGATGAGTACTTTAGTTACTGTTACTTTACTTCAATTCTTTGGTACTGTGGGTCAGCCCTTTCAATCTATCTATGAACGGAGTCACATGTGCCAGTTTTAAATGGCATTTAAATGGCCATTTAAAACTTTGGTTTTGCCCTATATGTCATGTTTTGCTATCTCAGTTGGAATATAATTAGCATAATTCATATAATTAGTAATGATAATGGACATTAGATGTCAAAACAAAGTGCTCTTGTTATTATACATAACTAGCCGATAACTTGGCGTTGCCCGGGTATTTATTTATCCCACTCCTGTGTTAGACAGGAATGGCAATGTGAATGCAATGGCAACCTAAGTGCGGAATGGGCTGTCCTCCTTTCTTCCATTAACGTCTTCGCAATTCCTGAAGAGACGATGGCAAGAGCAACTTCTCCCTGAGCCCTGATTTTGGCGACCATTAAATTAATTAAAAATGTTTTCCCTGTTCCCCAGAAGCATCAAGAAATGCTTGACATATGTCGTGTAGGTCTTGTAGTGGTGCAGGCAGGCCCTGTTACAAACGCTCCCTTGTGGAGTACTGTAAAGCCGTTACCATGGCAACTCCACTGGGCTGTAGGCTGTATCTTCACAGAACATATACCCCAAGGGGTGTTAGGGGTGTCTTTGTTTCCCGAGAGTAAGTCATCTGTGAACCAAGTTTGGTTGAAATTGCTTGAGGCGTTCCAGAGTGTTTTTATAGATAGATAGATAGATAGATAGATAGATAGATAGATAGATAGATAGATAGATAGATAGATAGATAGATAGATAGATAGCATTTTATGTGGACCTATTTGTAATGCTGTTTTCCTATAGCAGATATATAAGATAAATGGCAGAGGTAATGTTAATTAAAAGGAATTTGATTCACAAACCATTTAAGTTATGTAAAGCCAAATTCTTTTCTCAGAATAAACATCCAGTTGAAGGCATACTAAAATCAATGGGGGAATTACTTGCAATGTGAAGGCAGATTTTGATTCTAGGTAAGCAAACAGCTGGTTATTTAGAACTGTTTATTCCTTCTAAATTTCTCTTTACTCTCCTAGATATCCCATTCATAAATGTTATGGCTCTATATTTTCAAGTATTTAAAACTGTATTTGAAAAAGCTAGAAAAATGAAATACAACCAACCCATTTAGGTTCAATCTGAATTAGAGACTGAAAAGAGAGAGGGCACTGAAAGACAGAACAATATTTAGAGAGCTGGTTAATTTTAAATCCATTGGGAACCATAAGTCTGGGCATTAATAGGCTTGGAGTGATAAAAGGAGCAATAATAGTGTGCATATATAGATGGCATTGTCAAAAAGGAGCAATTAGCAGCAAAAAACCACATAGGGCTAGGCACATATGGCGAACAGGTTGAAATGTATAATTCAGTAGTAGTTGAAAAAAGCACTAAGGAGTAAGTTTTGACCAGGCAGGCCAAATCATTCCATTTCTCAAATGAAGGTAGTATCAAACAAGTACAGGAGAAAAATCCAGAGGAATAATTTTAAAACAAAACAAACAAAACAGAAACCATTATGAATCTGAACGTTTAAATTCACTCTCTCTCTTATGGTATAAAATAGGGTTTTCAGACTTTTGTAAATGGAAATTATTTGTGATATTTATTTTTATACTTGTTGCATAGAAAGAGGAGGACTTCTCATTTGTATGTTGTTGCAAACAGCATAAGATGTTTCAGTAGTGATTGACTTCCAATTTCAGGATATTCAAGTTTGGTTCAGAAATTTGTGCCTGAGGAAAGGCTTGCGTTAATGTGAAATCAGTCAAATTTAATTTTAATTTGTTAAAATCTGTGCCATGAACAGCAACACTGGATCCTCCCCCCATTCTGTTTTCACCCTTTATGTACAATCAGGGTTGTGTTTGATCTCGGGCGGGGGGGAGGTGGGCATGGCCTGGACAGCATGGCCAGCTCAACATCATTTGTGTCGGTGGCACCTGTGGTGCCTGGGTGGCGCTGGGGGGATCCATTATCTCCAGTGAAGGAAGGTGAGACCAGGGAGAGCACCAAACCCTTGTCCTCCAGAGGAGCCTTGCTGTCTGCTGGTGGCCAAGTGCTAAGGCAAGACTTACCTTCCTTTCTT
>JANHJO010003413.1:35250-47375 GCA_032468235.1 Pseudoxyrhopus heterurus | reverse complement strand
CCTCCTCCAGTCATGTTAGCTCAGGAATTTTGGGAGTTGAAGTCCACAAATCTTAAACTTGCCAAGTTTGAAGACCCTTGTACTAGCTAAACCAGCAAACTCAAATTCCATGCAAGCATATTTTGCAATGGCACTGCTGAATCTTACAAAGATAGCAGCCATGTTTTTTTGTTTTGTTTTGTTTAAAAAAAACCCCTCAGGATCACCTCTACCATGGTTGAAACCCTGATGCCAGTCATTCATCCACTTCTGGTGCACCATTATTTAAGGATTTTAAAGCAGCTTCCATGAGTCAGGGGTTGGTGTCTGGGGAATAGTAGCTTCTGTGCTGTCTACATGAGTGATCACAGGCTAATTGTTTCAATTAACCTCTTGGTTTCTAAATGATACAACTTGTGAATTAATCTAGCTTTTCTTTCACCAAAGATATTGTCCTTTGGTGCAGGAAGGGTATGGCAGGACATCGGTATTGAGCGAACCACCCCAGTTGCAGGATGAAGAAGCGCTGGGGGAAAGTCAGTCTTCAGGACAAGTGTCAGCTTTGGACGCCATAGTCTTCTCTTGAAGCTTCCACGCTGCCACATTCTAGTGCCTGGGAATTTGGGAAGAGGGATTTCAAAGAGGAGAGGAAGTTAGTCATAACAACATTCTTCTCCTCGGTCAAGGACAAGCCATCCTGCACCTGGGAAAGGAGTGGTTGGAGGAAGGTCTCCAGTTGGGATGGGTGGTGATGGACTGATGGGTGCAGGGGATGGGGTTTTGATTTTGATTTTCAACTTGCCCTCCGAAGTTGATAGTTTCATTCAGACAAATCTCCATAGATTCCAAGTAATATCTGAGGCTCTCAAAAGCTTCTTCACATGAAGTCCTCCTGTTTTTAAACACCATTCTTGTTGGCCTGATGCTCTATGGGAAGGCAACAAGGTAACAACTGAAGAGGATTGTAAAGTTGAACCATGCCAATTTTCCTAAAATAAATGAGTCAGGCGGTTGAGCTGATCCATTGGTCAATCCACAACTGGCTGGAGTGCATTGGAGACTTGCCCCAAAGTTGATTCTCACGCTCTCCTTCCCTCTGTTCCTCTCAAACTTGCTTGGTCTCTGCACCCCTGGTTTTCTCAGCTTGTTCAACAGCTTGTACATTTGGTAATGCCGTCTTCTGTCACCATGGCAACAGTTAAAATTAAGGTGAGCATGAGAAGAGTTGGGGAGGGCGTACTTGAAAAGCTGGAAGAATTAACTTTTGAATTTTTTTTTGTCTTCTTCTCCATCATCGTTGCTATGGAATCAAAGGACCACTGTGATAATGAGCAGGCAATCAGAGAGAGAGAGAGAATCTTCATATGGGGATCTCTAGAAACTGTATTACCATAAAAAGACTATGTGTTGAAGCAGAATGTCAACATAGTCTTGCAAATCCTATATATTCTAGCAGCTAGAAGGACAAGTTGTTCCACCTAACAAGGCCCCAATATTCCAATATTTGAGGGGCTCCTACAAAGAGAAGAGGGTCAAACTATTTTCTAAAGCACCAAACGGCAAGACAAGAAGCAATGGATGGAAAGTAACCAAGGAGAGAAGCAACCTAGAACTAAGAAGAAATTTCCTAATGGTAAGAGCAATCAACCGTTGGAATAGCTTGCCTTCAGAAGTTGTGGGTGCTCCATCACTGGAGGCTTTCAAGAAGAGACTGGACAAGCTTTTATATGAAATGGCATAGGGTCTTCTGCTTGAGTAGGAAGTTGGACTAGAGCAAGGGTCTTCAAACTTGGCAAGTTTAAGACTTGTGGACTACAACTCCCAGAATTCCTGAGCTAACATGACTGGAGGAGGAATTCTGGGAGTTGAAGTCCACAAATCTTAAAGCTGTCAAGTTTGAAGACCCCTGTCTAGATCCTCTTTCTCCTTTTCCACTTCACAGTTGTCCTAAAGTTGAGCAGCACTGAAATCAAATTAAATGCAGAAATGAATCAATTGGTCTTCTCTTGGGTTCTGTCACTGATCTATAGTTTGGCTTATGAATATAACAATCATATGACATATTTCAGTCATTTAAAATGTGCCTGCTGCCTACATAGAAGTAGCTCCTAATATTGCAGTATATCGAACTATTAAAGATTTCCTTTCTCAATCTTATTATTATATATTGGTATTCATGATCGCTTTGCCTTGTTATATTTTTTTCTAAACTTCTTAATAATCAGATAAGCCAAGCTACAACATTATTCCCTTTGGACAAGAGACTTTAAAGTATGTTTAGAAGCAAGCAGAACATAGACTAATTTAGGATGGCAGGGGAAAAATTTGAAGGAAGTTTAGGTAAAGACGATTGATGCAAATTATGGTATCCATATATGCAAATCCATGTTATTGAAGCATGACAATCATAAATTTAGAGCTGAACATATATAAAGGATATTCATTCTTTCTCAACTTGAGCACATTTCAAAATCATGTATTTTGAACTCCCGGAATCCCCTAAGTAGCATTACCATTACTGAGAATTCTGGGACTTGTTCCACCCAAATGGGAGTGCCTCAGATTGGACATAAGCAGTATAACTGCAGTTTCAATTCTTGCAAGGAATGCAATACAAATGTTTTCTTCATTTAATTATACTAATTAATTAATTAGACAAAGCAAATTAGACTGGATTATATTAGACCTGAAATAGTCACAGAGTCATGACTATTCTTGATTAACATTGATTTGCGGTATCCTTATGGATTCTTTATATAAAGTTAATTGAAGAATATTAGAGATTCAGATATCCATGACTCATAGATAATGCATATGGAACTGGAATATAATCCATGTTATCATAATTGATATCTGTCATATGTGTATCTTGAACTTCTGCAAAATCCATGAATTTACATATCATCTAACTATAAAGGCATCTAGCTCCTATTCATTTAGCAATGAATAGGAGGTAAATGCTAATAGAGAAATAGCTTAGAAGTACAATCTGGTTGAAAAATTAGCTCAGTGAGAAAGGATAGTAGAACAAAAGCAAATCCAATGTTAAAAATTGCTTGATTGCAATTTAATTGGTAGGGTGGTTGCGAGTGAAATTATTTGTGTCAAAATACTACATGGGTATGTATGCATGTATACAGAACAGGTGAATACACACACACACACACACACACCTATTCCTCAATCTGGTATTCTGCAGATGTTGGGAATGTAAGTCCTTAAATTAAAGGCCGAGAAAGAGTTAAAATTACCAAAAGACTGCAGAAAGATTCAGTTAACAACTTTAGAAGCAAATTTGTTCTTGGGGTTTCAACCTGTTGTGGCTGTTAGCAAATTATTATGACTGAGAATAAAACATCTGTGTTATGTATTGTATATAGTATACATAGTTTCAGTTGAAGTTCTCAGTCTGGTCCTCTGTATTTTATATTGCATACATAGTTTCAGTTGAAGTTCTCAGTCTGGTCCTCTATTGGAGTGGGAGGATACTTTCTCCTGATTGGTTGTCTGGCTGAGCAGTTTCCTATAAAAGGAGCTCTGTCAGCCAGGGATTTGAGTTACAGTTGCCTTATAGGCAGTCTTGAATAAAGAGCTGTAAGAAGTCACTCTGGCCTAGCTTCCATTCTTCGCCCAGAATTTAACAGTCTGTATTCAGAGATGTTATACACAAGACAACTTTAGCCACCATGCCCTACCTGTGGGATTTCCAATTGTATATAGATCACTCCCTGCTGGAATCAAAATGGTGACCTAAAAAGAGTTTGGCCTGCATGATCCAGCAAGACAGTTCTTATTTATTCTATTTTTGATATTTCACAAAGGAAGGACATCTTAGCTATAAATAATTCAGGAGAAGTATTTCCCAATCCACCCACCCAAAGTAAAAGGCTAGGCCCTCCCCAAAGAACAACAAAACAGGACATGCCTAAATTTCCCTTCTGAAATCAATGGGGATTGAAACAATAAGCGAGGAATGGGGCCTCTTAGTTGTCAAACAAGATTACGCAATGAGAAGCAAGTAAATTTCTAGAATTGTCTTTAAGTCATTAAAATACTCGGGCTTATATTCTTGCTCAGCATTCGTGATTTGAACGATTATTTACATCTGTATAGAAACAAACATTTTGGAGGCCATGGCTTTTCAGGATAAGGCCTTTTCTAATAGGATTTTTTTCCCCTTATTCAATTTTATTGTGACTGGAATACAATTATACAAACTGTAATCTGATTTAGAAGGAACCCTTTTTCAGCTTTGGTGGTGTTACTTCCTACACACAGACCAAGATAGATAAATGACTGCAACAAAACTTCACAAAATTAGTGTTTCCTCTTAATGTGGCAATGAGCTCTAATTTGATTGGTAAAAAATTCATTTGGTGTACCTCTGCCCCTTTTCTGCTGGGTAATGAAAATTTATATCTGTGTTTTAGACATCTGGGGAAGGCGTGACAGCTTTGGGCCCGAATGAAAGATTATACTGCAGTGACCCCTGTCAGCATTTCCTCACACTCTGGTTACCCGAAACCCAACAGCAGTCAAGCATTTTTTTTCCCTTTTTTCTTTTTTTCTCCCCCCCCCTTTTTTTTTTGCACCAGAGCAGATTCTCAGTTTATTTTGGAAGGTTAACGACACTGTAAATCTAATAGGCCATTTTAGTGCCATTGTGTGGATATTAAAAATCGTATGATTGGTCAAAACCATATGGCCATGGTTTGGCATCGTCTGATAGTGGGAATGGCAGGCTGTTACAGAGTTCAAGAGCTAAGCATGATTCCAATTAATTGCTCAGAGAGAGAGAAAGAGGGAGCGCAGCTTTTACATTAATTAATTGGAAAGCTGCTAATGATTTTCTTTGCTTTCTTTTCTAGAATCCTTTCGTTGCATGAGCCTGCCAATGTCCACAGCTCTTAAATACATCATGTGTTGGCTGAGAATGATGGATGTTGGGATAGGGTATAGCCTTCCTAGTAAAAGGTCTAAAGAGATGCTTCTATATATAAACCTTGTCTTAGCTATATATTCCATAGGTGGCCTTAGCAAACAGTTGTCTTTCAGCCTTAGCGTGTCCAACTGAAATGTATAAATAAATATGGGAATATTTATGTAAGTTTTGCTTTAGTTAATATAACTCCAGTCGTAAGGTTCTTAGTAGCTCACATACAACACCGTAAAACAATTATAACAACAATAACCTGGCTAGTAATGTGGCAATCACAGAGTCATAGTGTGTAAGTTAGCCAGCTACCATATATATGTTTGTTAAATAAATAAATAGATCACATCCTCCCAAATAGATCACATCCCCAAAAATCACATCATCCAAAAGCCAGATGAATAAAATTAGAATTCCCATTAAGATAATGTACATGAAGCTTATTAACTATCCAGAAACAGCAATATAAATTCAGTGTTAAAAAATTTCGGGATCAACTTTATTATTCAGGATGATAATTATGTATGCATTTATGACTCAGATTATGGATCTTCAAATCTTCTCTTTGAGTGTGAAGAAAATATAGTTATATTGGAAAATGTAGTTACGTTGGCTAGCTAACTGGTTTGTTATGCTGTGACCTCTTTTAATTTAATATGTTTGGGTGTCTGCTTATTTGGTTAGGAAAACTTGAACTGGGGGAGTCAAAAAACCATCGCAGAGTAATCAAATTACAAATGTGTATTAAATATAGCAGCAAAACAAAGTATATTAAAATTAGTAATTTGACCAAAAAAAAAAGGAAATTCAGACATAAAGGAAAAAGGAGCTGGAACACAGGTAATCTAAATCATTATCTGAGAATGTTTCTATGCCAACATAAAGTTATGGATAAATATAAAGTGAACGGGATCAAATATAATGCAGATTATAGAACTTTAGCGGGATAGAGTCCACCTAAGAACTTTGGTCATGATGGATACAACAGGCAGTAATCTAAGCTATTACATTTAGAAAGTAAAAATGTAGGGCACATACATAAGATGTGGGATTCATAGCTTGAAAAACACTGTGTATTTTCATCCACAAGATGAATGTGAATCAACAATGTGGGACAGTCATTAGAAGAGTTAATGCAGACCTGGTCTGCATTAGAAGACATGTGTATCAAAGAGGTATAAAATCCTTATTCTTCTCTACACTGGTTGAAACTACACTTGAAGTAATGTGTACAGGTCTGGGCATGACATTTTCAGAAAATATTTACAGGTTAAGTGAAGTTCACAAAAATGCAACAAAGGTGGTATAAGGATTTGAAACCAAGTCATATGAGGACAGGAAAAAAGAAGTTGGGATGTTTAATCTGGAGAAAAGAAAATAGAAGACACAAAAAGAATGTTCAGATAGAGAAAAGTGAAGACGATCAGGAACAATTTTTATTGCCACAGAAATTAGGCCTAGAAATAGTGGATTCATTGCAGGTTTTACTTAGATTTTACTTCAATGTAAGGAAGGGCATCTCCACTGTAAGTGAAGCAGAGTCTGTTTTGAGAGGGTTTTGTGGATTTTTGATTATTTGAAATTTTAAAAAGGAAGTCGGACCTTTTGAGGATTGGTTAACTGGTTTTCTGCACATTCCAGAGATTATTCATGTGGCTCCTCATTTCTATGATTATTTCAGAGATTTTGCTGAGACTATGTGAGGAGGACCCAAATGTGCTTTTTCAAGAAGCAACTGGACTTTCTGTTTTTTCTTTCTCTTCTCATCCAAGAAGATTCTTCAGCTTCTTGGATGAGAAGCGAAAGAAAAACCAGAAAGTTCAGTTGCCTCTTAAAAAAGCTCCTTTGGGACAACCATGACCTGGATGACTGAGAATCTCCATAGACACCAGCAAGGAGAAGTATCTGTAGCAACAATCAACAGATGGGAGAGGTCATTCAGAAAAGCTATAAACAGGCCCTATCTCAATGATCTTAAAAGAAAACTGCTGTCTCAGTTCTCAAAATAATGTGCTCTAATACCTAATTCTCAGTATTAAAAATCTTTAAGGAAAATCTGGGTAAATCTTGTTTTTTTTTAATTGTGTTTTATAGTTAATAGGCTTTACAGCTGACAAATCTTCTACCCACCCAACAGCATAAAATAGAGGGGAAAACCATAATATTAAGTTAATAACACAATACTTAATAATAACAAATAATAATCATTATATTTAGCAATAAAAAACCATATATCCAAGTAGCAACAATAGCCTTTCCCTACAAGGGACTCCCAAAAAATATTCAGTCTTCCAGAAGGTTATCCATGGCCCGTGGATTGGGGACCCCTGTGCTAAATTACAACTTCACTGGCAACTGGACTTTGCTTTTCCTTGAAGACGTTGAGAAGTTTTGCTTCTCATCCAAAAGGTTCTTCAGTTCTGACTTCAGAAGAGAAGAACAGAGCAGAACAAGTCTGTTGCTTCAGTCAGAACTGAAGAAGTTTCTTGGATGAGAAGCAAAATGTCTTCAAGGAAAAACTAAAGTCCAGTTGCCTTTTGAAAAAGCACCTTTGGGACATTAGAGACAGAAAGAGAGAGACATCTTTCCCTCTCTTATTTTTAAATGAAGAGTTTAATGCTTTCCCAACAGTGTTGAGTAAGAATGAGTATGAACGAGTGAACTGATGTATTTTGAGCACCTCCGTAATATACTTAATAGCTTTTTTAGTTTCTCTCTGGGAAATATTGGTGAATTGATCCATTTGGAAGGCCTTAGGTAAATCATCTGAAGAATCAGATGGGTGGTAGGGCTGGAGAAATTTTCTGAGAGTAAGAAAAACTAATCAATAGAATAGCTTGCCTATGGAAGTTGTGATGTGCTCCATCAATGGAGATTTTCAAAATAGACAGGACACCCATTCATGCTGCAGTGCCCGGCTGTTTTCCCTTTGGCTGGTATCATGATAACTGGGATAGTAGCTAATCAAAAGAGAAAAATCAATTACCTGCCTTATATTGACAGACAATACAATATTTTTTTGCTATGGCTTATAAAAGAGACATATTTGGGAGGAGATTCTACATAGTCTGAAAGGAAACAGAATGTCCTGGTGTTTTCTACATTACAGGTAGTCCTCGACTTACAACCACAACGAAGCCCAAAATTTCTGTTGCTAAGTGAGACATTTGTTAAGTGAGTTTTTTCCCATTTTACGACCTTTCTTGCCACAGTGGTTAAGTGAATCACTGCAGTTGTTAAGTTAGTAATACGGTTGTTAAGTGAATCTGGCTTCCCTACTGACTTTGCTTGTCAGAAGGTCGCAAAAGTGATCACATGACCCCAGGATGCTGCAACTGATGACCTCACACAATATAAGATCTTGTGAGGTCCAGATTGAAATGGAGTGTGTTGCCTATTTATTTTATCTAGAATGCATTTTAAGATTGTATTGTTTTCTTTTATATACTGTTTTTATCATACTGTTGTGAGCTGCCCAGAATCCTTCGGGAGTTGGGGGGCATACAAATATAATAAAATAAATACATAAATAAATAAATATGTTGCGGTGTCCCAGGGCCATGTGATCCCCTTTTTGACCTTCTAACAAGCAAAGTCAAAGGGGAAGCCAGATTCACTTAACAATCATGTTACCAACTTAACAACTGCAGTGATCCCTTTAACCACTGTGGCAAGAAAGGTCGTAAAATGGGGCAAAACTCACTTAACAAAGTGTCTCACTTAGCAACATAAATTTTGGGCTCAGTTGTGGTCGTTAGTTGAGGTCTACCTGTATTCCCACACATTTCCCATTCTCATTTCTCCCCTGTTCATTCATACAGTGGAGCTTTAAAGGAATAGAAAAGACAGGCTGCTCCATCCCAAGGGCTCATGGGACCACTTCCTTTCTCAGAATGAGGGCTTCTTGACCCAGAGATTTAGTTAGCCATCATGCTTCTATGTTTTCCTTGCCACCTTCAAATTATTTTGTTTTGATTAATTGGAGATGCTTTTGAAATTTGGTGTAACTCCTGAGAATACCATGGACAGCCTAGACAACAAATAAGTGGATTAGAGAACAAATCAACCCAGGGTTCTCACCTAAGGCACAAATGACCAGGCTCAAATTACCCAACTTCAAACACATTATGCAGAGACCTAGTTCTTTGGAAAAGGCTGTAACAGTGGGAAAGTAGAAGAAAACAGAAGAAAGGTAGCAGGATGAATGAACTGAATTACAATAATGATGGGTACACCATTGGAAGATTTGAAGGATCAGGTTAGGGACAGATCACCACGGAGAAAATCTATTGATGTGGTCAACTTGATGGCACATAATCAAATGATCAGTCAGTTTTATTTTTTGCTGTTGCTGACCCGTTTTATTTTATTCTTCAAAACTGTTATGTTAATCTTATCCTCTAATAGGCAGCCGCTGGGAACAGTTATTTCATAGTTCATACCTATGCTCACAAACGTCTTCTTAATATTACCCAAAATAACAATAAATGGAGTGTGTTGCCTAGCTATTTTATCAAGAATGCATTTTAAGATTGTATTGTTTTCTTTTATATACTGTTTTTATCATACCGTTGTGAGCCGCCCAGAGTCCTTCGGGAGTTGGGCGGCATACAAATAGAATAAAATAAATAAATAAATAAATAGAGTGATAACAAACTTATCTGTTAAATTCTAATCCATGTGTTGTCCAAATGGCCTTTTCCATACATAAAAAGAAGGGATAAGCAAAAACGTTGCTCCTTCCCAAACTAAAAAAAAAAAAAATCCCAAAGGGAATTAAACCCTAAAAGAGCATCTTCAGAGACAAAAAAATGTTGATGGGCTGATGGAGATGGGAATGGAAAAATGGGGTGAAAAGGAAAGGGAATGCAGTACAGAGCAGCTAGCTTGAACTCTAAACAGAAGCATTCTATGTTGTGACATTCTGTCATGGAAAATGTGGTGGTGCAGTGGTTAAAATGCAGTATTGCAGGCTAATTCTGCCGACTGTCAGCGGTTCGTTCCTGATTGGCTCAAGGTTGACTCAGTCTTCCATCCTTCCGAGATCGGTAAAATGAGGACCCACATTATTGGGGGCAATATGCTGACTCTGTAAACAGTTTAGAGAGGGCTGTAAAGCACTATGAAGCAGTATATAAGTCTAAGTGCTGTTGCTATTTCACTTCTTCTAACACTATTTTCCATTACTATATAATGGTAGTCAAAAACAATGATGTAGAGTGATATTTCTCTACCTCTGAAACTTTAAAAAATCTGGGAGTTGACATTCACACATCTTAAAGTTGCTGGAGTTAAGAAACATTGTTGTAGAATGCTACCTTCAATAACTGGAAGATTTCTTTATATGAGGAATTAATTTTGTTTTGTTTTCTTTCACTTTAGAATCAAGTTTTTTATTGGGCAATGCTCAGATTGTGGACTGGCCTGTAGTTTATAGTAATGACGGTTTCTGTAAACTCTCTGGATACCATCGAGCTGACGTCATGCAGAAAAGTAGCACTTGCAGGTGAGTCTCATTGAATTGCCTTGATTGGTTCAGGGAAGATCCTTGTGAAAATTCATAATCTTCAGAGTAAAGGAAAGCTTCCTCAACCTGGTGCTCTCTGGATGTAGTAATTCAACAATTATACTATCTGAGAATATTTGGAATTTATCTTATTACTGTGATTATTATATAAAATTGATGACCATTTCTTAAAACAAAAGTTTTCCCAGAGCAACTTCCAAAGCACTTTAAATATTCAAATAGAAATAATTTCTGAGCAGCAAATATATCTGGAAGACGTCACACTGGGGAAGATTGATATCAGAAAGAGTTGCTCAGAAACCAATTATATTACTTTTTAATAAATCTGCATGCATTTCATAATGAACTAAATGAAGCTCATTGGTTTTCATCTCCCTCTATTCTGAAAAGAAATGGATAGAGGAAGAAATCAAGAAGGCTATATTTTTTTTCACTGTCCCCATTTATAGCTGCTGGGGTCCACACTCAGGTAATATTGGGATGGAATATTTTTCTGGAGACCACAAATGGAGAACTGGTTTTAGTGTCTACCAGCATTTTCTGCTGGTGCAGTATTGTTCCAGAATAATTTGTAGGGAAATAACGAGGAAAGATCACAGAGGAAACAATTATGATTTCCACAGATTAAAAACAAAGGGAAAAAAATTAAAGAGAGAAAAAGTGAGACAATTTTTTTAAAAAGAAAAGAAACAAGTTGGAGCTATTCAGTGACATTTAAGTTAGCCACAATTATCCTCAAGCAGATTCATCTAAATGAGTGGAAATTCAATTAGCAAGGCTTAAGTTATTTGATGAAATGAATTTCCTTTTCTTTTTGCTCTTGAATACATAGTTGAGAAAAGTGGTGTAGTGGTTAGAATGCAGTATTGCAGACTAATTCTGCCCATATCCAGGAGTTTGATCCCGATGGGCTCAAGGTTGACTCAGCCTTCCATCCTTCTGAGGTTGGTAGAATCCCCCAGATTACTGGGGACAATATGCTGACTCTGTAAACCACTCAGAGACTGCTGTAAAGCACTGAGAAGTGTTATATAAGTCTAAGTGTGATTGCTATTGCTATCTTTTAATTATTTACTTGCCTATACTTGTGTGCTGCTGTTATGCAGTTCTAGGCTGTTTTGTGATACTGACCAAAGAAAATTAAACATCAGAATGAATTAGTTGAAATTACCTATTGATTTTTTTTTTTGGTATCTGCTTTCCAAATTGTGCCATTTAGCAGGATGAGTTTTGGAATTTTCTTGCTGTTGTGTTATGTTTGGCACATAGTTTTGTAAGCTTTGGGTGCCAGTGTAAGACATATCCATCACCCGGACTTTGGGTTAAATTTGTACTGCTCTGCTTTTTTGTCTGTTTTGCTGTTGATGCTCTGTGTCATAGAGTTTTTTAAACTGTCTTATGACTTTAAACATGCAGTATTTGAGGCAGTTCTAATTGTATTTAAAATATTTGTTGTAAATAGTTATATTCTACTTTGGTTCTTAACAGTAAAAATGCAGGGTTAAAAAAAATCAATATACAGTTGATAAGATGTCACCTTTAGCATTCTGAATCCTGTATTTACAATGAAAGGTGCGGTGAGAAAGTGTTTCCTTCCTCTTCCTCTTCCTCTTCCCCTTCCTTCCTTCCTTCCTTCCTTCCTTCCTTCCTTCCTTCCTTCCTTCCTTCCTTCCTTCCTTCCTTCCT